>PVHT021183672.1:3704499-3803774 GCA_004024745.2 Catagonus wagneri
TTTTTTTTTTTTTACCGAAATGGTAAGGTGACATTCTACACGAAGTGTGCAAACTTCTTAGAATCAGCCAGCCAGGAGAGGTCTCCTGAGAGCATTTCCTTTCCTTTCCTTTCCTTTCCTTTCCTTTCCTTTCCTTTCCTTTCCTTTCCTTTCCTTTCCTTTCCTTTCCTTTCCTTTCCCTTCCCTTCCCTTCCCTTCCCTTCCCTTCCCTTCCCTTCCCTTCCCTTCCCTTCCCTTCCATTCCATTTTATTTTATTTTATTTCATTTCTTGAGTGCATTTTAAATTTGAGAGTTCCATGATCTGATGGGTTCAGTCCGTATCGGTTCGTTTCTAAGCCTCTTCCTTTCATGAAAATGCATGAAGGTGCATTTCCTTTTTTTTCTTTTTCCCCCTTCAACTGTCAAGTACGTACTAAATCAGAACCCTCCTTCAAGGCTTCCACAGGAGCCCGAAATGCTTTGCTTCTCAGCAGAGCCCTGGGCGGGGATGTGAGGCCGGGACTCTCAACTTCACGTTCTCCCCGTCTGCGCCGGGCCTCTTGTCTCGGTGGATTTTTCTCTGGCATTTGGAACTGGGACTGTGCTTCCATTTTTGTCTGCCGCCGGTAAAGGGTTGGTTATTTATATCAGCGGCAGCCTGCACTTGGAAAGTGGTTCTCTCTGGAGCCGAAAACTGGAATAGAAGTGGGACACGATTTAATAGAATTTTTGTCAGGACCTAAAGTTCTTCCAACCGGTTCCCATCCATTTTGGGGGCTGCAAGTTGCATCGGTAAATGGTGATTCTGCTTTTTTGTTCCTTGCTTCTGAAATACAGCAGATTATGCCACTTGATTAAAGAGCATGGTTTATAAATCATTTGAAGAAACATGAGAGCCAATGAAGAATGAAGACTTGCCCACATATATGGGTACAATTCACACTACATTCTTTTTTTTTTTCCTATTTGCAGGCTAATTCTCATCCTAAAACCTCACAAGCGTCACAGCAGTTACACTCCATGGATGTTTGGTTCTTAAATAGAATTTGTGCTAGATTTTAAATCTTGTGCTCCTTCAGTGTTGGTGCTCTTTTTTCTTTCCGTTGCCTCATGTTTGAGAGAGGCCGTTTTCTTTCAGGTTTTATTAAAAGGTAGTGCACGTCGGATTTAAAAACCCATTTGTATTGAGATGTCTTTTATGTTTTTAATTTAATTTAATTTAATTTTTTTAAGGGCCACACCCATGGCATATGGAGGTTCCCAGGCTAGGGGTTGGATCAGAGCTGTAGCTGTTGGCCTATGCCACAGCCACAGCAATGCCAGATCCAAACCGTGTCTGCTACATACACCACAGCTCACAGCCACGCCGGATCCTTAACCCACTGAGCGGGGTCAGGGATCGAACCTGCATCCTCATGGATGCTCGTCAGATTTGTTTCCACTAAGCCCCGATGGGAACTCCTGGGGTGGCTTTTGATGCCCAGAAAACACACTGTTCGTAAGTGTTCAGTGGAATGCTTCTGGTCAATGTATGTATTCTTATCACATGATATGGGCACAGAACTCTTCGTTCTCCTGGTAAGTTCCCAGCCGCATCCGTTCTCCGTCAGTTAACTCCCCACCAGAGGCCAGCTGCCGCTGCTTCGAAGTTTTCCCAGTTCTAGTACTTTTTATTAATTAGATGTTGTGATATATTTTTGTCACTTTTAGAACATACGTCATTTCTGAGATTTATAGTGTTGGGTCTATCAACTGCGCATTCGTTTTATTGCCCGTCAGTACTGGTTTGGACCAATACACAGTTGATATTTTCCTCAACAAAACTTTCGGTTGTTTTCTAGGTTTGGGTCATTACAAATACAGGCTCTATAAGCCTTCATGTACATGTCTTTGCATGGTTGTATTTCTTCATTGTTATTGGAACTGCTACACTTGTAACTTTGTAATAAACTACGAAATAATTTTCCAGGAGTTCCCGTCATAGTTCGGTGGTAATAAACCCAACGAGTATCCGTGAGGACGCAGGTTCGATCCCTGACCTCTCTCAGTGGATTAAGGATCTGGCGTTAGCCATGAGCTGTGGTGTAGGTCGCAGATGTGGCTTGGATCAGGCGTTGCTGTAGCTGTGGTGTAGGCCGGCAGCTGAAGTTCTAGTCTGGGAACTTCCATATGCCACAGGTGCAGCCCCCCGCCCAAAAAAAGAGACGATAATAATAATATAATAAAAATATAGCAGTAATAATTTTCTGAAGAGGTAGTCCAATTTTGTACTCCTTCAGCAAGGCATGAAAATTCCGGTCGCTCGTGTATTCACTAATGTCTGAATCATTAGTCTTTATAATTTATACTGTTCTGGTAGATACAGTTTGATTTTAATGTTTTCGTGTGGTTATTGGTAAGTTTTATGTATTGAATGGTAAGTTACATGTTTTAATTTTTTTTTAACCTTTTACTTATTTTTCTCTTTTTAGGGCCGCACCTGCAGCATGTAGAAGTTCCCAGCCTAGGGGTCGAATCAGTGCTTTAGCTGCTGGCACAGCCACAGCAATGCAGGATCCAAGCAGTATCTGCAACCTACACCACAGCTCATGGTAATGCTGGATCCTTAACTCACTGGGCGGGGCCGAGAATGGAACCTGTGTCCTCCTGGATACTAGTCAGTTTCATTACCGTGGAGACACAACAGGAACTCCAACACATTTTAGTCTTTAATTCATTTTATTGCACTGTTTGTATTCATTTATTAGTAGGACTTGTTTGTATATTTTGCATATGTCTTCATGTATATATGTATATATATAATTTATAAATTATATATATAATTTATAAAATATCTTTATATTTTATTTATATATTTACATCATTTATCTATTATTTATATAAATAATATAGTCTAAGTATTATTGACATATTTTTATATACTAAATACTATTGATATACATAATATATCAAATATATTCACATATTATCTGTATATAAAATATATATAAAGTATATATGTATATATGTGTGTGTATATATACGTGTGTATATATTACATACATATACATACACACTTTTTAGTGTTTAGCCTAAATATTTTCACAGTGATCTCTCTAAGCAGAAATTAACGATTTTGACTGAGTATAACTTTCCCGTGTTCCCCTTTTTCCCCACATTTCCCGGTTTTTCCTGTCCCGTCCAAGAAACTTTGTTAAAGTGAAATTCCTCCGTGTTCTCTGACGGAATCTTTCTTTGAGACTCAGGGGCGCAGTGTCCTCTAGAATTCAGGATGAGCTGTTGCAAGGTACAAGTATCTATCGGCTGTCATTTTTCTGAGTGTACCCGCTTTTCCACCATCACGTACTAAAAATATTTTCCGTGGGCTCGAGTCCCTTCCTAGACACGCTATTTTATTTGGTGGTTCTGGCACTTCCAGCTGTGACATCACTGCGTTCAGAGGAACGGGGCGTGAGCTCTTGATCTCGGGTGGTATAAATAAATCCTCGCTGTGCTCTCGTGTGTCAAAGTCATTATACAAGTGTTTTATACTCCGCTGGATTCGGCGGCTACCGTTTTGCTGGAATTTACCGCCTCTATAGTCATGAACTTACTGTTCCGCGTTGTACCTGTTCAGTGATGTGTTTTTCAGGTTTTTGTGTCGAGGGTATGCTGACTGTTAGAACCTCAGCGAACGTGTTCGTTTCGTTTTTCGAAAGCGTTTAAGCGGTGTCGATGTCCTAGTTTATTTACGTATTTACTTATTTTTATATTAGAGTGCATTTAAAAATGTTGTGTTGGCGTCAGGTGTACAGTGAAGTGATGCAGTTATACACAGATTTTTGTTGTTTTTTTAGATTCTTCCCTCTTATAGGTTATTGCGAAATATGGAATATCTTTCCCTGTGCTACACAGTAGGTCCTTGTCGGTTATCTTATATATAGCAGTGTGTTTATGTTAATCCCAGACTCCTAATTTAAATGTTTTAGAGAATTTACCAGCAAATCTATTGGCCTGAAGGAAGTTTTTTTTTTTTTAATGTATTTTAAAATTACTATGTTTCAGAGTTCCTGTTGTGGCTCAGCGGAAATGAATCCGACTAGGAACCATGAGGTTGCGGGTTCGATCCCTAGCCTTGCTCAGTGAGTTAAGGATCCGGCATTGCCGTGAGCTGTGGTGTAGGTTGCAGATGCGGCTCGGATCCTGTGTTGCTGTGGCTCCAGTGTAGGCTGGCAGCTGTAGCTCTGATTCAACCCCTAGCCTGGGAACCTCCATATGCCACGGGTAGTGCCCTAAAAAGAAATAATAATAATACTAAAATAAAATAAAGTGAAATTACTATGTCTCAAACTAATTTGATAGTTATATGTCTGAATTTTGTTTCTCCTTATGTCAGTTTTGATAAATTGTATTTTTTAAGGAAATATTTATTTTTATCTGTTTCTGTGCTTATTACTGTAAAGTTATTAATGGTATGCCCTAAGCATTTTGACATTCCTGACTTTAGAAATTTGTACTTTGTCTTTTTCTTGATCACTCTTCTTAAATGTTTATTGATTTTCTTAAATTTGCAGAAAAAGGCCACCTTTAATCCTTCTATCTCTATTTTGCATGTTTTCTAAAGTATGACTTTCTGCATTTGGTTTTATTATTTAATTTCTTCAACTTATTTTGTTTTTTTTTTTGTCTTTTTTGTCTTTTTGCCTTTATCTGGAGCTGCACCTATGGCATATGGGGGTTCCCAGGCTAGGGGTCTAACAGGAGCTGTAGCTGCCGGCCTTCGCCACAGCCACGGCAACGCAGGATCCAAGCCGCATCTGCAACCTACACCACAGCTCACGGCAATGCTGGATCCTTAACCCACTGAGCAAGGCCAAGGATCGAACCCGCAACTTCATGGTTCCTAGTCGGATTCATTAACCACTGAGCCACCAAGGGAACTCCTATTTTACTCTTCTTTTTCTAGCTTGTTAATATGCTGATTTTATACTTTTTCTTAATTCTAAGCCCAGTTCAGGCGCATCACACACATATCAATATGTGGTCTTTTCATCTGCCGCTGTCAGCATTTCTAATTTCTCTTGCAACTTTGTATTCTTTCTTGGGGTTTTTAAAAAACAATTTCTTCATTTACAAATCTATAAATGATCTCTCCCTCTGCCTCTCCCTCTCCCTCTCTCTCTCTCTCTCTCTCTCTCACACACACACACACACACACACACACACACACACACACGACACAGATATAACTCTTCCTTTGTTAAAATGTGTTGAAGGTTTTCTACCTGTTTAATTGTCAGTGGTACATAATTTAATATCCTTTTAGGCAGTAAATAGCCTTAATAATGCTGCAACTGCCTCGTGGTTTTTGACGTTGATATTAAGGTGTAGCACAGAATCTCAGTGAATGTGCCTGTGACCTTGAAAATCAATATCTATTCCAAAGTTCCTGGATGTGCTGTTACAGAAATGTCAATTAGGTAAACTTTATTGATCATGTAATTCAAATCTACCATAATTTTGTTGAATATTTTCTTCATGTTCCTAAACATGAGTCTCTTTTTATGTCTTTTTCCCCATTTAAAACTGCATTATTTCCTACATTTTAAAGCCCCAGTGTTGTCTCTTCTATTGTAAGTCTGTGAGAGAACAATTTTTTCAGCAATTCATAGTTTTTGTTTTCTACTGTACTGCAGGTGCCTCTCTATGTGGGGGATGGCTCAGGATTTTCTGAACATAATGTGTCTTTATTCTCTGGTTACTTTAAGGCTTAACTTTACTTTGATTTTTCATCAGTTTGACTATTTTTTAACCAGTACAGTTTTCTGTGTATTCATTCTGCTGGTGATTGGCAAGCTTCTTGCCTTATTTGGGGAATGTGTTTTACCAGCTTTAGTATTTTTTGACCGTTTTGCTTTCAAATATTTATTTTCCCCCTTTTCATGTCTCATCTCTCCTGCAGTACCAATTATACATGTATTGTAGCGTTCGGTATTCGTGGGATGTCAAATGATGCTCTACTTGGTTTGTTTTCCACTCTTTTATTTAAAATATTCTTTTATCAGCTTGGATACTTTTCTTGCCTATGTCAAAGGTACATTTACTTTGTCTTTTGCTGTTCCAGGCTCCTGTGGCGTGAATTCACTGAACATGCCATTTTTCATACCATAGTTTTCATTTCCAGTGTATCATGTTGATGTCTTTTTTATAATTTCCACCGCTTTACCAAAATACCCACTCTTTTTTAAAATTGAAATGTAGTTGATTTAAAATATAGTGTTAGTTCCAGGTGTACAGCAAAGTGATTCTGTTATATGTATATATTCTTTTTTGTATTCTTTTTCATTACAGGTTATTACAAGTTATTGAATGGAGTCCCCTGAGCTATACGGTAGGTCCTTGTTGTTTATCTATTTTATATATAATAGTGTATATCTATTAACTTAAACCTCCTGATTTATCCCCCCCCTTTCCTCTTTGGTAACTGTAAGTTTGTTTTCTATGTCTGTGAGTCTATTTCTGTTTCATAAATGAGTTCATTTATATCATATTTTAATTCCACATATACGTGATATCAAATGATGTTTGTTGTTCTCTGATTTACTTCATTCTAGTTGCATCCATGTTGCTACCAATGGCATTATTTTGTGCCTTTTTATGGCTGAGTAGTATTCCATTGTATGTGTGTGCCACATCTTCTTTATCCACTCATCTGTCAGTGGACATTTAGGTTGTTTCCATGTCTTGGCTGTTGTGACTAGTGCTACTATGAACATAGGGATGCATAGATCTTTCGGAATTATAGTTTTGTCTGGCTATATGCCCAGGAGTGGGATTGCTGGGCCATATGGTAGTTCAATTTTCAGTTTTCTGAGGAACTTCCATATTGTTTCCAACAGTGATTTCACCAATTCACATTCCCCACCAACAGTGTAGAAGGGTTTCCTCTTCTCCACACTTTCTCCAGTATTTGTTATTTGTAGACTTATTAACAATGGCCATTCTGACCTGTGTGAGGTAAACCTCATTATAGTATTGATTTGTATTTCTCTAATAGCTAGTGATGCTGAGCATCTTTTCTTGTGTCTGTTGGCCATCTATATGTCTTCTTTGGAAAAATGTTTATTTGGGTCTACTGGACATTTTTTATTAGGTTGTTAATTGTATTGGTGCTGATCTGTATGTGTATTTTGGAAATTTAAGTCCTTCCTTGTTGGTCACATTGCTGACAAATATTTTCTCCCATTTTGTAGGTTGTCTTTTCATTTTTTTAAGTAGTTTTCTTTGCTCTGCAAAAGCTTCTAAGTCTTGTTAGGTTCCATTTGTTTAATTTTGCTCAAGATTCCCAGCCTTCATCCTTTTGTTCATTTTCTGCATTAGTCCCTATAGTGTAAGTACCTGTCATCTGTCTTTTTATCTATCTCAGTTATTATAAACACCAATATCTGGACCATCCATGGGTCTGCTTTTATTGACTGTTTTCTCTTCTAAGCACAAGTTACATATTTTCATTTCTTTGGATATCTCACGGGACCTTTATTTTGCATAATGGTTATTTTGTACGAAGGATGGTAGAATGTGAAATACAAAATCTTTTAGTCTGAGGGAAAAAAAGGTATCCCCCCCTTTTTTTCTCTCAAGCCCCTGGAGCATGGGACTATGTCCGTGTGACCTCTAGTTTAACTAAACCTATGTTTTTGGAGTTTTGGTTGGATTTAATTTACTAATGTCTTTACGTGTTTTCAGAGCATGCACTCAGCTTTTTTTCAGCATCAGTTAGAGCTGAGCACTACCGTGATTTCATTCCATGGATGGTCTCTCTTGCTTAATGCTCAGCATCCCTCTTTTAGGTTTGCTTAGGGTTTTTTCCTTTATTATCTAGCCCTGCTCTTATATTTCTACTTTTGAGAGACCTCTCTTTGTCCTGAGGCTCTTCCTCCAGGCTTTTGAGGGCAGTTGTTTCATAAAGTATGAAGACCAGGGTTGCTTTGGTGAATTTCTCTTAGCTCTCATTCCATATGCCTGCCTTTGGGGTGTGGCTATGTACTACTTGCGTGAAGCCTGAATACCTCATAGGGGATATATAGCAACTTTCTTGCTCTGCCCCAGGCAAGTATGTGTAGCAAAAATCTGGTGGGAAACTGGAGTTGCCATTGTGACTCAGCAGTAAAGAACCCGACTGCTATCCATGAGGATGTGGGTTCGATCCCTGGCCTCACTCTGTGGGCTCAGCATCCAGCATTGCTGTGAGCCGTGGTGTAGGTCACAGACGTGGCTCGGATCCCACATTTCTGTGGCTGTGGCGTAGGCTGGCACCTGCAGCTCCAATTTGACCCCTAGCCTGGGAATTTCCGTATGTCGTGGGTGTGGCCCTAAAAAGAAAAAAAAAATAGTGGGAAATACAGAGTCCATTTGGGACACCTCCACACATGTGGTTATATACTTAGATATAAGTTCATATTTGTGAACCTGCTGTGAAGTCTTTTGTGTTTGTGACATGACAGAAGGTCGAATCACCGAGGGCTAATAGAAACCGTTTTATTTGTCCTTAGCATTGTATGGATAGCAATGTAGAAGAAAAAGGCTCCAGTGTCCCACAACAGACCCTTCAATTCCGCAGACTATTTTGTAATCCCTGCCTTTTCAGGTCTCTGTAAAGTTACATTAATAGGTTTCATTCAGAGTTCCTATCTGAGGAAAGCATTCAGCCCTTTGTAGCCTCACATATTAAAATGTTCAAATCATTATATTTTTATAGTGAAGGCAGAGGGCGTATTTCACTTGACGCACTGAAGCATGCACATGCAGGGAGAAGATAAAAGGTATTAGGAGTGCTCTGTTGGAGAAAATTCTCATCTCTTTGCTCCTCTCCAGGAGCAGACGGAAGGGATCCCCTCATGGCGTAGACCCTATAAAAGTGAAAATGACCCTTTTCCCCAAGACCAGAGTCAAACTAATGCCTCTTCCATGCCAGCACCCATTCGTAACTGAATTCCTGATACTTTGTACCTTTGATTTAACACAGCCATTGCCTAACGCCATCCCTTGTGATGAAACTTGCCTAGCCAAACCCCTCTCTGTGCTATTTGTTACCCTGCTGCTGTTAACACATTAACCATTTTCATTTAGTCTGTCCTTCTTTGAGTGGCCCGTTTGGGGTAGGTTCATCTGGCTGGCCCTTCTGATCTGGGCTGGGCTGGGCTGCCACGGGGCTTTGCTCATTTACACATCAGCTACTTCCTTTCCTCCTGGAGGCTGGCTGGCCTTTGACTGAGGGATTCGTGGTCTCAGATGGTCTCCAGTGGAACAAATTGTCTTTGGGTGACGAGGAACCGCACAGATTCAAGAGACAGATGGGGAAATAGAATCCACATCCTTCTAGGCGGCCTCTATATTGCAAGGACATGGAGACAGAGAAGGGTGAAAAAGCATGGCCAAGTTTATAACCAATCTACCAAGGTGTATACTCATTTAGCCCCCCTGATATTCTTGACCAACTCATACCTTTCACTGGTCCACTCCCTCTCTCATTTCCGTGCTCTGCTTCATCGCAGATTTCCCTGTTTATTCTAACCTCTCGCTGGTTGGAAGTGTAGAGATCCCTTCTAGTTCCCAAAATGATTCTGTGGTTTGCAAGTTGCCATCGGAAGGGCCCGCTTGCGGTCGACGATGATATGCTTGTAGTTCATACGTGATTTGCAGTGAAATAGTTCAGGCGGATAACTTAAATCTGTTGAAGGGCTGGAGGTC
Organism: Catagonus wagneri; assembly: GCA_004024745.2. Lineage (NCBI taxonomy): Eukaryota > Metazoa > Chordata > Mammalia > Artiodactyla > Tayassuidae > Catagonus > Catagonus wagneri. The sequence goes on from PVHT021183672.1 coordinate 3,714,209, forward strand.
GTTCCAACAAACGGCCCTTAGCTCTCACATGTGGGCTGCTCTGCCTTGTGCCCTAATCACTTGTTCCGTTGTTAGCAAGTAGAAAGTTAACGATGAAGTACAGTGTGCGATGGACTCTGAGTGGTACCTAGGTGAGAGAGAAATCAAGCTGGATTTGGGTGCCAAGGTTGGTCCTATACTCATGGGCTGGTGGGTAAGCATTGTAAGCCCAGACTGATGGTTGAAGGAATCTTGTACTTTGCTAACTTCTCGTTGGTCCTAGAACACGTGATTTCTTCCTACTTGAGATGTGTATTTCTTAAAGGTGTGATATAGTTATCTAAACAGCCTTGGAATGCAAGTAGATGAATCGTTCTGTTGTACATGTTTTCAATGACCTTTTTCATATGCTCTTGAAAAAGAGAAGCACATGCTATTTTACAAAATGCATGGTCTGATTGATTTAAATGGACAAGGATATCAGTTCCATGTGGAATCAAAAATAGGGCACAAATGAACCTAAATACCAAACAGAAACCGACTCACAGACATAGAAAACAGACTTGTGGTTGCCAAGGGGGAGGAGGGTAGGGAAGGAAGTGGGAGGGACGGGGAATTTGGGGTTAGTAGATGCAAACTATGACATTTAGAATAGATAAGCAATGAGGTCCTACTCAACAGCGCAGGGAACTCAATCCAGTCTCTTAGGACAGACCATGTGGAAGATAGTATGAAAAAAGTACATATATGTGTGACTTGGTCACCTGGCTATACAGCAGCCATGGACCAAACACTGTAAATCAACTATACTTTCATAAAAACAAAATTAAACTAAAAACCTAAATGGACAAGGAGTGACATTAGAGATCCCTCTTATGTTTGCAGATTCTGTTTTGCTTCCTCATATTGACAGGTCTTGCCTTCCAAAGCAGAGTCAGGGGTTGAGTCATGGATTGGAAGTTCTGGGCCCATGGAAGATGGACTTGGATGGAGGGGTGGGTTCAGGAAGAGGCTGGCCTCTGCCTTACCAACTGTTTAGATTAAGCCCAGGGAAAACTGAGGCTGGGATGCACAGTCTAGTCCTTGCTTTCTCCGATTATGTTCAGACTACATGCCGATGCCTTCTTGACAAACTTAAAAACAACAGCTGCCAAGTAATAGGAGAACAAGGAACACGAGTATGATATTCAGTGCTGGCTGCAATTTCTGAAATCACGAAAGCCTTTGAATTAGGTGAGCCACTTATATCAATTTGCTGCCTCTGGCTTATGGAGAATGCATAAGCCTCTTCTCTTTTGAAGACCTGTTATTGATAAAGGCCAAAGCAAAAATGCTGAGGAGTTAAATCTGTAGGGAGATGACACATGCACTAATTTAGCTCCTAAGATTTCCTGGAAACACAATCGTAGATCCTGGTCACTGATGTGTTCTGCTGCTTTGAAGTGGCCACTTATAAGGGCAAAAGTGCAGGTGGATATTCTATCCAAGGCACTCAGAGGAAAAAAAAAACACTCCTCGAAAATGTGTGTCAATTACCTGTGAAAGCATTTACGGCCCCTCTCTCAGACACTTGTGTTATTCTCACTCTCCAACCTGACCTCCTTTCTCAGTTCCGAAAGGGATCGTTGACACTGGCTAGTCTGAGCCACTCTGCTCCAGCCTGTGACTAGGGTCAAGGCTGTGGTTAGTTTCAGGTATGTTTTACCTGTTTCTCGGTGCCCAAGCAGGAGGCGGCAGGGACTTATTCCTGGAACTCAAGGAGCATTCTACCAGTGCCAGCATTTTTTTTTTTTCATCCTCTCTTCCCATCACATTGGCTCATGTCCTCATGACCAAAGAAAGTCATGTGGTCAAACCGAAAGTTGAGGCAAGGCAGACAGATGGCAGAATTGTGGATATATTATCCGTGGCGGTGGAGCGGGAAAAAATCGGGCAGGTTATTGAATCTTCCATAAGCACTTTCTCGTGTCATTTGGATGAAAAAATAGTCACCGATAAACAAGAGCAAAACATACGCTTATGCTCTGAGACAAGGATGGATAAAGGGCCGTCACAGAGCTTTGGGATTAAATTCATCAAGTGAACTGATCTGAGTCAAGCTTGGGATACAGTGTCCGAGACAGAGGCACTGACCTAAAATTTCCGTGGATCTAAATGTGAAGACCTGAACTGATGTAAAGAGAAAAGGGGAGCTATACCAGAAAAATACCTGTCTTTACCCAAACTGTGGAAGCTTAGAGGTGGAAAGATATTTTGAGAAGAGGCTAGGAGGCAAAACTGGGAGATGAAAAAGGTACATGCACCTATATGTTCATTGCAGCACTATTCACAGTAGCCAAGACATAGAATCAACCTAAATGTCCATCGACAGAGGAATAGATAAAGAAGATGTGGTCAATATACATGATGGAATATTGCTCAGCCATAAAAAGGAATGAAAGCATGCCACTGGCAGCAACATGGGTGCAACTAAAGACTCACATTAAGTGAATTAAGTCAGACAAAGAAAGAGAAATACCGTATGATATCACTTATAGGTGGAATGAAATCAAATCAAAACATTTCTGTGGAATAGAAACATGCAACATAGAGAACAGATTCATAGTTGCCAAAGGGGAGAAGAAGTAGGGGATGGGTCGATAGTTTGGGGTTAGTAGATGCACATTATTACATAGTGTAGATAAGCCACAATTTCCTATTACAGAGCACAGGGAACTATATTCAATATCTTGTGATCAACCATCATGGGAAAAAGAATGTGAATACGATTATACAAGGAGTTCCAGTTGCGATTCAATGGTAGCAAACCCGGCTAGTATCCATGAAGACGCGGGTTCGATCCCTGTCCTTGCTCAGTGGGTTAAGGATCTTGCACTGTCGTGAGCTGTGGTGTAGACTCAGGGATCACACATTGCTATTGCTGTGACACAGGCCAGCATCTACAGCTCCCATTCAACCCCTAGCCTGGGAACTTCCATATGCCGTGGGGGCAGCCTTAGGGGGGGAAAAAAAAAGGGATTGCACACATACACATATAACTGAATCACTTTGCTGTACAGCAGAAATTAACACAGTGTTGTAAATCAAGTATACTTCAATAAGTTAGAAGATGAGCGCTCGGATCTTAAATCCGCTAGAGCGTCATGAGCCTGCCGAAATCACTGAACAAGTGGATGAAATATCCAATATGGAATTGATGCTTCCTGATGCCTTTAAAGAAGGGAACTCTTGCTAATTCTAGAAAGTTCTGTTTGCTCTGCATCCCAGGACTTTGTGTGTGTGTGTGTGTGTGTTTTAGGGTAGCACCTGCGGCACATGGAAGTTCCCAGACTAGAGGTCGAATTGGAGCTACAGCCCAGCAGTGCTGTGAGATCCAAGCCACATCTATGACCTACATCACAGCTCTTGGCAACGCCTGGTCCTTAACCCACCAAGCGAGGCTAGGGATCGAACCCGAGTCCTCATGGTTACTACTTCTCACGGTTGCTGCTTGGATTCATTTCTGCTGTGCCACAGCAGGAACTCCCAGGGTCTGTTTTTCTGTGTCTGGCTTATTTCATGTAACATAATCTTCTCAAGGTCCATCAATGTTGACACCCATGGCAGGGTTTACTTCTTTCTAAAGACCCAGTAATATTCCATTGTGTGTCTGTCTGTCTGTCTGTCTGTCTATCATGTACATCTCTCTGACACACGCGTTTTCTTTATACATTCATCCATCCACAGACACTTAGGTTGTTTCCAGGCATCGGCTATGGTGAGTGATGCAGCAATGAGCTCCTGATGTCGTCACCACTCCTCCTTGACCCCTTGGTATTAAACCGTCCATCTTGCTGGGTCAGATGACAGAGGCTGCAGACAGATCTCAGATATTAATGTTCTCCTGCAATGGAGAGTCGCCTCTCCTCCCTTTCCTATTGCAAAGGTTTGGGGGAAAATAAAAACATTTGCCCACGCCTTGTAAAAACACTGTGAATGCTGGATTGCTTTGGAATTCAGCTGCATGCAACAAAATAATTGGTGTCAACCTAAACCACGTAAGCAATGTTGACTGCTTTTGTGACAGCCAGTGTACGTTTTCCAGGGCAGATATTTGGAAATGACCAACCTTGCACACAGATGGCAGGACATGTTTATAAGTGAAGACAGAAAAGTGCCACCGTTCCCTTTTTTTTTTTTTTTTAATTTCCCTCCTGTCTCTTACCAACCTGAGGGCTGAAGAGGCTGTTCCATTTTCTCAGCAGTTTTCCTTTTTCCAGAATGGAAGCAAATTCGGGACTAAAGACAAGGTTCTTTTGGCAACTTCCACAAGGGGGTGGGGGATTTCGAACTTTACCTCTTTTCCAGACGCCTGGATAGAGGTGTGTGTCCATGAGTAGACACTGTAGCTGGAAATATTAGCGGTCTTCAGAGTTCAAGATTCAACTGAAGATATTCTAAAGGATGCATTGCTTTGTGCTCTTACTAAGTCAGAGAAAGAGCAGGCCGTGCGGAAGAAGGAAAATATATTTTCAGATAACATATCTTGTTATCAAAAATAAATCTGCCTAATGGAAAACAAAGTCAGAGAAAGGGCTGTTAGGTGGCAGAACGAACAGCGTCCAGTCAGGTAATTATTGTCATCAAATACACGTGTTCAAAGATGCAAGCAATCTTAGAAACTGTTTTATTGGGCTGACTTAATGTAGACATCAGAAAGCTGAGGCCAAAGATGGTGTTTTATTTTTAGTCTCAGTGATGAAAAGAACTGTTCAGGAGCTCCCTCGTGGCTCAGTGGTTAAGGATCAGGTGTCATCACTGCTGTGGCTTGGGTCACTGCAGCAGTGTGGGTTTGAGCCCTGGGCTGGGAACTTCCACGTACCGCAGGCACGACCACCCCCAAATGACTGTTTAGTCATTTTTCCACTTTCTACCGTATTTCTCAAGGGGTTATGCCTATCTTTAGTAAGGAGGAGGAAATTCAATTTAATTAAGTGTGTGAATACAGGAAAAACAGGTTCCTTCGTGCAGGATCGTTCAGAGATTTTAACACTGTAATGCACGTGGCAAATCGGTACATCTAATTTGACCCCAGGACCTCCCCCCACCTTTTTCCCTCCAAGAATCCCCTCAAATGCGTGTTCCGATTAATAATACACTTCGGCAAGCGTGGATGTAGCAAACCCTTACTCTACCAGGGCCTTCCCTGGAGAGTGACGCTTTCGGTGAGCCCAGGTCATGCCCGCTGCTCCAGACACTGTCCACTCTGTCGGTCCACCACGATGAAGTCACAGGACATCTTCGCTCTGCACACCTTCTCTGTGTCACATGGACACGTCTATTCATGGCCCTTCGGAAGGCAGGCTGTTTCTAAACTAATTGTGAAGGCTTCCGAAATTTCAGTCTGAACTCATACACCTGTTCCAGAACAGAACCTGTGCCGGTGCGCTGCCCTCTTCGTGTTTAAAGTCCTGCTGCCTTTATGGAATGAACGTGAAGGGACACAGCAGGGGTTCACCACAAACACGAGTATGTACCACTTGCCAAGAGGAAATGGATTATGATCATACTCGTGTATTTTTTTCTTTCCTAAGGAAACGTGTCATGATGTTGTGTTGAAATATATATATATACACACACAAATATACATAAGTATAGTATACATTTATATTATACAAATGTGATGACATATATATTTTTTCTTTCCTAAGGAAACGTGTCATGATGCTGCGATGAAATACATATATATACACATATAAATATATATATATACACTTATGTATATACAAATATATATACTTATGTATACAAATATACATAAGTATAGTATGCATTTATATTATATAAATATATATCCACATTTATATTATACAAATACATATTATATATATTATACAAATCCATACAAATATAATATCTACATTTATATTATACAAATACATACATATATAATATATACATTTATCTGAATACATATATATATCCATATTATAAGAGCATATATATATATACAAATATACATATATCTACATTTATATTTACAAATACATACATATATAATATATGCATTTATCTGAATACATATAAAATATATACATCCATAAGAACATATGTATATACAAATATACATTTATAATATCTACATTTATATTATACAAATACATAATGTATATTATACAAACACACACAAATGTAATATCTACCTTTATATCATACAAATACATACATATGTAATATCTATATTTATATTATGCAAATACATAATACATAATGTGTGCATTTATACTATATGCATACATATATAATATATACATCTATATGATAAGAATATATATACAAATATACATATACAATATCTACATTTATATTATATAAATACATAATATACACATTTATGTTATACATATATATATTATACAAGTACATAATATATAATATCTACTTTTATATTATGCAAATATACACATTTATACATACATAATATACATTCATATTGTAATAGTACATGTATATGCAAACAAATATATAATAGCTACATTTGCATTATACAAATACATAATATCGACATTTGTTATAATTACACACAAATATACACACATACAGTACATATATATTATACATATATAATAGCCTATATTATATGTAACCTATATAACCTATGCTAAGTACAATTACTATGTAGAGATGGATATCACTGATGTGTATAGATACCATTTCTATACAGACACCCCACGGCTATTGGTCTATATGTGAAATGTAACATATATAAAATATGATATATGTGCTATATAAGCATCCGAATCTTGCAGTCACCTTCTGCCCCTCTGAAAATACAGAGTTTATGTCTGGAATAGAGTGTTACTCAGTTGCATCCAAAAAAAGGGTCTTATGTTTGTAACACCAAGTCTGTAAATGTCATTCTTTCCCCCCGATGTAATTTCCTGGACCCAGCTCCATGGATCGCATTAATTACAATCCCTTTCTGTTTCAATGACTAGTGCGCTTACCGACCGCTATAACTGTGGCGCAGTAACAACATCGGTCCTGGGACCCTCAGAGAGCAAGGAGATGAGGAAACGGGGCAAAATCAACTCAGAACACAAGTGCTCCAGGTGAGTCAGCCAAGTCACCCCTCCCCCCACATCTGAGGACCTTGAAGAATAAGGAGCACAGCAAAAATTCGTCCTCTGAATTTGAATATGATTTCCTGACGGAACCAAACAGCAATGCAAATAGGCAGTCAAGCCCTATGAAAACGAGGCACAAATTAAAGCAGGTACTTAAAGGAGTTCCACTGAGGCTCAGCGGAAACAGTCCCGACTAGGATCCGTGAGGACGTGGGTTCGATCCCTGGCCTCGCTCAGTGGGTTAAGGATTCAGGGTGGCCGTGAGCTGTGGTGTAGGTCGCAGATGTGGTTCAGATCTGGCATTGCTGTGGCTGTGGTGTAGTCCAGTAGCTGCAGCTCCTATTGAACCCGTAGCCTGAGGACTTTCAAATGCCGCAGGAGCGGCCCTGAGAAGCAGAGCAAAAAAAAAAAAAAAAAAGAGCAAGTGCTTATGTAAAAGGCACAGCATGTACCAAGAAACACGGATTCAGCCCCATAACCACTGTGATTCATCTTAGCAAAGTTATTCAATGTTAAATATAAACAACAGCATCCATCAACAATGTCCATCATAATATTTTTCATTAGAAATATGCGGTAACAGCAAAGCATAATTGCAGTTTCCTCTCGCTCACCATGTGTTAAAGCACTAATTAAAAAAAAAAAAAGAACAATCCAGAATGTTAAAAACAGATTTGCACAGGGAACTACCCAAGACTCTTTCGATCAGCTATGTGGGAAAAGAAGCTGAAAGAGAATGGATGCGTGTACACGGATTATGGAATCACTGTTTTAGAGCAGACAGGATCATAATCTTCAAAATCAACTCTGCTTCAATAAAACTAAAAAAAAAAAAGGCAACACAATGTAATTATCAGGAAATCCTCAGTAAATGCCATTTCACTGCAGTGCCCAGGGTCAATTTGGAAGGATTCCCCTAATCCACTGAATTTTTGGCTAGACCCAGTTTGCCGGAAACCCAGATTTATGGAACTGCGATTATGGGTTAGATTTCCTTAAGAGGATAGGACAGAAGGCCTTGCCTCTGCAGCTTCCGTTTCGTTTGAATGCTGATTCTCCTTTTTGGACAGAAAACGAAGGATTATTCGATCACCCCAGCCACCAAGATTCCATCCACAAAAAGGCCTTTTGGTGACATCTTAACAATAAACTGATTTTGTGTTTCAATTAGGTGTCCTTGTGGGACTCGGGTTCTGTGAAGGCGACATCCGCAAAATTATTGGAACTGGATGCTTATTTACGTTCTCAGAGACGTCGCAGAGTTTATTGGCAGCAGGCGAAATCACTCGAAGCCCTTTGGAAGATCGATTTTTAATTCCGGATTTCATTCGGATTCTTTGGCCCTGCTCTCTTAAGTGGCTATACACGTATTTATTTCCCCTCGTTTAATTTCCATTTTGTGTCGGCTTGGCTCTCTATTCTGCGTCTGAATTTAATTAACATTTTCCGTTTCTTAATTTCTTTCCTGGATTTGAGTAATTTTTGCCTTATTAGCACCTCAAAGTCAGACGGAGAACTCCAAGCAGAGGCCTTAATTACATGAGGAGTTAATTTCCTGTTACAGACAAGCTCATACGTGGTAAGTTGTCTCTAACCTTTTAAATGTTCGCAGGAAAATTAGACTGTGAAGACCTTACAGCCATTTTTACGTATTAATTTTCTCCAGATTTCCGTGAGATAATAAAAGAAGATAAAATTATAACATCGCTCTCGTTCCAAATGATCAAAATCTGGTGTACTTGCTAAGAGAAGACAATTTTTAAGCATCCATTTTCCTAAGACTTGTAGATAAGAACTACCTACCCCATATCAGGTAACATTTGCTGCAGTTTATTATTATTATTATTATTATTATTATTATTATTATTATTAGTGGCTTGACCTTTCTGGAAGAATTATCAATATCGTTTCTTCATTTGAAAAAAAAAAAAGATGGTATATTTATTTTAGAATTTCCTTTAGGAAATGATGGAGGCGGGGGTTAAGGTTTTCAATGAGACTATTGAAAAGAGAATTTAAATTTCTAAATGTGTGGCAATAGACAGCTGGGTAAATTATATGTAATACATCCATGTAGTCCATCGATCACTGTGATGATTGAGAAAAACACGTAACAGCAAAAGGGAAATTGTTTGTATCATTTATCAACTGAAGAAATGCATAGTTCAAAAATGGTGTAGAATATGTAAATATCATGGTATAACATCGTATAATATGTATTTGTACCCACAGAAAATGACTGGAGGTATGTAAGACAAAATGTTAAGAATAGTCATCTCTAAAAAAAAAAAAATAAGAGTAATTATGTCTAGGCAATAGACAGAGGAAGGCTGTTTTTTTTCTCTTTTGGGCTTTTTGGTGCAGTGTAGATTTTTTGACATTGTCTGTGTTCATACAATGAAACAGTGAAGTGGCATTAAAAATATGTATTTGGAAGAGTTCCCATTGTGGTTCCGTGGGTTAAGAACCCACTGTGAGGATGTGGGTTTGAGCCCTGACTCTGCCCAGTGGGTTAAAGATCTGGGGCATTCCTGCAAACTGCAGTGTAGGTTGTAGATCCTGTGTTGTGGAGGTGCTGAAGGCCAGCAGCTGCAGTTCCAACTTGACTCCTAGCCCAGTAACTTCATATGCTGCAGGCGTGGCCATAAAAAACTTTTTTTAATAAAAAATGTATTTGGAAATGTATAGTGCCACTGTTTTGGACAACTTAATTTAGAGCATAGTTGCAGGATCATGGGTCTAGAAACCTAAGTTTGTAGAGTGTAATTGAAAATACACAGATGATGACATTCAGTTATTCTTTGGTATTTTCACCTTCAAGTTTGCCTTCCTGGTCACGGACACCTGGAGGGTGATGGAGGGGAAAAGATGACACCTCTTGGAAATCCTTCCTGATTAGAGCTAAGGAAGAAAAATCGGAGTCATATCAGACCTGCGCTCCAGGTAACTCTTAACTTTCACTCCACTCCCAAGCCTAGGAACGTGAAAAATCGCTCCCCAAACTCTTTCTTGCTTTCTTCAGTATTCCTTTGGACTTCCCATCTTATCCACTCTACCTGTGGCCTTTGGAACATCCCAACATTGGCACGAAAAGATGGCCAGGGAGTGACTGGCAGTGAGACTTGTCGCAAAGACTTGGGAGAACTTGACATGGAGACGTTACGGTGCATGGGGAGAAGGGTGTGCTCTGGTCCCAGCGGATCCCGTCTTCGGAGGAGTGCCTCTCTGCTGGAAGTTTTCCCTGCTGGCTATTCCAAGCTCCATCCCTTCCTGAGAACTGTCCTAGACCGCAGGGTGTAGCCTACCCCCAAATTTCTGCCCACGTCCCCCCCGCAGTGGTAGACTTTGACCCATGACTGATTGGTGTGGGGCTAACAGCAGGTGGCCACTTCCTTCAATTTGGGAGAACCCTGAAAGCCCCTTCCTGCCCCATCAGGCATCGGTGCGGACAGGTCTAGAATGTTGATCAGATTCAAGACTTAGCTTGAATCTAGCAAGACGGCTTCATGAAGCATCTTGAGTCCTTCCAGCAAAAGGCATGGTTGTCTCTCTTGGTGGCTGTTAGAAATTCCTTGATGATCATTGGCAAGATCCATGCGTTCGTAAGGGGCTTAAAAAAGTAGCAATGGTTTCCTTGTGCCCATTTTCCTTAACTTTCCACCTGGAGTTCCTCTAGGATGGAGTCCTTTCATCAGTGGTGCGGTTTCTAGAAAGCAGGACTGCTGGAGACCTCTAGGATGGCACCAGAAAGTTGCAAGAGCCAACGGGAAGGGGTTCCCGCTGGTTAAAGATGTTACACTCTGAGCACTCATAAGGATGGTCATTGAAATGGACCAGAATACAAGCTTGATTATAGGTATGTGTTACCGGTAACGCTAAAACGAGGCGCAGGGGTCGTCTTTGGAAAATCCCCATGAATCAGCTCATGACTTTGAAAAAGAGTGCATTGAGGGCAAGAGACAAGCATGTACCCTCCCCTTCAGAGAGGATAATAATAACTCCAGCTTGAATTCATCAGCGGAAACTGATTTTTTTTTAATTGAATGTATAGAATTCCTCAGAGACACATATTGTATAAACACTGATCGTCAGTTTCCTGCATCAATCTGTTAAGCACATATATTACTCACGTTAGGGCAATGTATAACACAAGAAATGAGAGGAAAAAACATGCCCAAATCGAGGCCACCATGGGTGCATTTTAACAATGGTGTGGAGTCCATCGGGCTGGGTTTTTGTTTGTTTTGTTTTACCATTTTACCATGAAACTCCAGTAGCTCGCTACTCAAAGTTGTGTAGGAAAGTATTTTCCCTTTTGTTGGCTGGTGGCACATAATATATATCTTAGAGTAGGACTTCGGAAGAAATGAAGATAATTTATTGGAGCATCTTAACTTCTCATTATTACCTGTGGTGTGAATTATTTCCTCATAATTCGGGTGCCACTAATATGAGATAAATTAAGTCCAGCAAAATAAGGTTGAGATGAGAGCGTCCAACGAATTATGACAAAATTAGATAAATAGGAAATAAATTAAAACCACGCTCTTAAAACACAAATGGAATCGTTTTGGATATCATGGTTCTAACTTCCAACTTCATTTATCACGGGCTGTGTTAGTTCCCCAATTTCCTTAAAAGCCAAATGAGCCGTGATGGTGATTACTGCTTGTGCCGTATTTTGGAGGAATCTTCCTTGGACACGAATGCACGTTTTAAGGCAGGAGACGGATATAACGGCACGAGTTTGGGGATATCAAGTTTGGAATATGGGGGTGCAAGTGCCCTGAAGGTCTGAAGTCTCACGGGTTGTACATCAATGCACAGGACAGGCATAATTTAATGATATTCCAGACAGTGTTCCCAGAGTTCGTCACTTTTTTTCTGCTCTCCACCGAAAACACGCTGAAGGAAAAAAAATTAGGTGGCAGAAACAGAGTATTTCACCACCACAGGCTAATTAATCTGCTTGTCCCCGTTGTCACAGAAGGCATTGCTGTTTGCCGTTGAGCAAAGAGATTTGGACAATGAAACATCTGTACATTTAAATGGCCATTTAGTTGTCTCATGCAACGTATAACCCCTACTTGACAAGGTCGCACAAATGTTGGTCAGAACAGGTGCTGGGGTTGAAAGAAAATATCCCTCGGTTCCTTAGAGCTGGCCTGCCCTTTCCTTCTATGGGGAGATGGTGATTTGGGTATAGAGGATTACATTTTTATAGAAATTATTTTTGTTATCTCCCCAAATAATCAGGTATGAATGATAACCTCCCAGGTTGAACAGCCAGATTGTCATGGGTTCAAAGTCTAATGCTGGCTCTTAACTGCGTATTCTCAGCCAGTGGACTAAACGCTGATCTGGGGCGGCTGTTGTCAGAATTAGACTTAGCAAAGCACAAATGCTTGGCACCAGGTAGTGATGAATCAAGGGTGGCTATGACTCTGTGGCCAGCGCACGGGGCTGGCAAGATTTTAAAGTGCATCCTTGAACACAGCTTTTTAGAGGGCCCTCCAGTGCCTGTGTTGTTTTAACCTTTCGTTTATTTATTCACACATTTATACACCCAAATATAAGCAACTTGGATGCAACTGGAGATTGAAGACTTGACAGTCTCTAGTTGCATCCATGCTGCTGCAAATGGCATTACGGTCCCTCACTGAGCACAGAGATCCATAATAGCTGCACACATTTTATGACAGCGTAGTCCAGCCAGAGAGTGTAATAAAAATGACATAAAATAACTTATTTACAAAACAGAAACAGACCCATAGATTTCAAAATAAAACTCATGGTTAGCAAAGGGGAAATGTGGGGAGGGGGGGATGAAGAGCAGCATAAATTACAAGATTGCGATTAACTTTTAATAGACTCACTACCGTATATAAAATTGATAAGTAACAAGCACAGGGAACCCTACTTGATATTCTGTAACCATCTATATGGGAAAAGAACCTAAAAGAATGGATATGGGTATCCGTAAAACGGAGTCACATGGCTGTACACCTGAAACTAATGCAACATTATGTCAACTCTACTCCAATAATTTTTTTTAAAAAAGAATATCCAAGCAAAAAGAGAATGCAATTTGAATTTAAATAACTCTAAACATATTAATACAAGTATTTCTGCTAGTTCAAACCAAACCATAGACCTTCCCTGAGTTTCAAAATAAGTTTAATCAGAGGAGTGAGAAAATTCAGAAATAAAAGAAAAACAGTCAAGCGAGACCAACTAGTAAGAGTTGAGCCATTCAACAAAGTCAAGGACATTTAGTTCCTCGAGGGCTGCAGATTACGTTCTGAGCCGTGTCCTACGAGCAGGTGCTGAAAGCCCACCAGGTGGAAGAAGTTACCTGTGTGCCGCCCACAGCGTGGAGACACCAGACCAGCTGGACGCAGGACGCCGATGACCTCACCACCAACCAATCAGAAGGTTGTCTGTGAGCTGATCACACTCCCTACAGCCACCCCTCCCTCACCCTGCCTTTAAAAACCCTTCCCAGAAGGCCACGGGGCAGGTGGGGAGTTCGAGTCTTGTAAGCGCGGGGAGTGCGGGCTCCTTGCTTGGCGCCTGCAATAAGCGCTCTTTGCTTCTCCACAATCTGGGTTCGGGAGATCGGCTTCGCTTTTGTGCGGGTGAGCAGACCCAAGCATGAAAAAATACACCTCCTTTTCCTAGAGGACGTGCTATTGATTTTAGGAGCATGAGAAAAGGACCACAGAGCGTGGTCCTATAATTATTTTAAAAAATAGCCTACGTATCTGGCCTAGGAAAACAGAGTTGTGTTCAAGGTTGACGTGACTTAATCCTGTAGATTTTTATTGTGGGTTGTGAAGGAGGGGACCAACCTTTCTTTCTTGGCTTGAAGCCCGTAAGCAGATGGGTTCTGACCTCTTAGAAGTCGTCCTTTTATTTCAAATGAAGCTGTTTTATCAGCATTGCCTTCTGGTCCAAAAAAAGCACGCTTAGTTGTAGACTGAGTTACATGCAACTAGAGTTTTCCACAGCGCCCGTTTACTAAAGCCAGTCCCATCTGATTCTGTTTTAATTTGATTGTCTCCAAACACAGGGCTCATGACCTTTAACTCCACAGCAATACTGCAGACCGGGAGAGTTCAGACGTGTTCCACTGGGTGTGAGCATCTCCTCGGAGTTTCCTTGCCGTGTCTGCGTCCCAAAGCCTTCTTCCTCTCTCCTCCATACCTGATAAACCACAGGGGAAGGAACGAAATCGTTTCTCTAGACCTGCCACCCGAGAGTCAGGATGCAGACACATCACCAAACGTAAGATTCCAACTTCTGTATTTATCTGTTTTATGCATGACCTGAAACGCCAGCCACAGGCAGTAATACTTAAGGACAGCAGCCATCCAGAAAGACCATGACATCAAAACCTGTGTCCAGAACACAGGTTATTTTCAGCGACGAGGTCGTTAAAAGACACCTGTTAAAACCAAGATGTCGGAGTTCCTGTCGTGGCTCAGTGGTTAACAAGTCTGACTAGGGACCATGAGGTTGCAGGTTCGATCCCTGACCTCACTCGGTGGGTTAAGGCTCTGGCGTTGCCGTGAGCTGTGGTGTAGGTTGCAGACACTGCTCGGATCCCGTGTGGCTGTGGCTGTGGCACAGGCTGGTGGCTACAGCTCCTGTTAGACCCCTAGCCTGGGAACCTCCATATGCCGCGGGTGCGGCCCTAGAAAAGACAAAACACCACCCACAAAAAGCTAAAATGTTGCTGATGCCAGAAACCCTTCCTTCTTAGCCGAGCCATTGATCCTCCGGGTGTTTTCCTCATGCCTCCTTTTCACGGAATTTCACCTGTGCTCAATGTACCTCTTTCAGCTTCCCTGACCTCTGATCCTTCTCCTGTCAGTTCTTCTAAATTATTATTTTTTTTCACAACCCCGCGACATCAGTTTTTGTGCAGCCCTGCTGAGATGAAATTTTCCAGAGTAACCCATCCTAGCTGACACCCTATAATTCAACATTTTATAGCTAGACCTTTGAGGAAAGCCAGGTCATTCATATAGAGACACATGCAACCTGATTCTTATAATCTCAAAAAGTGGTAAAGTGGGAAGCAATTTTTTTTTCTTGGTTTGCATCAATACTTTTATAAGGGAGTCTGCCTCTCGCTAGATATGCTGTCGGCTGTTGACTTATTTCTTTTTCACTCTTGAACAAGAAGGAAGATGAAGAGTTCCAACTCTAGTTGTTAAATAAAATGGATGTATTCCTGCAAAAACGTCTCATTTTAGGAGGCAGAGAAAAGCTTAAATTTTATGTAATTTTAATTAATTAGATATTCTATGTTTAATACACATTTTTTTTTTTTTTTTTTAGCCACACCAGCAGCAGGCAGAAGTTCCTGGGCCAGGGATTGAACCGGAGCCACAGCACTGACAACACCAGATCCTTAACACTGAGCCACCAGGGAGCTCCATATATTTTTTTAAATTAACATGTTGGCCTAGAAATGTGTGAAATCACAAATTATAAGGGGCTCACAGACATAAAGAACAGACTTGTGGTCGCTGAGGGAGAGGGAGTGGATGGACGAGGAGTTTGGGGTCGGTAGATGCAAACTATGACACTGAGAATGGATCAGCAATGAGGTCCTGCTGTCCAGCACAGGGAACTCTGTCCATTCTCTTAACTTAGAACAAGACGGAAATAATAAAAAGAATGTCTGTATGTCTGACTGGGTCATTTTGCTGCACAGCAGAAAGTGGCACAGCGTTGTAAATCAACCAGAATTTTTCAAAAAGAAACACAAGGTCGCGCTTTGAAAGAATGATGATCTTGAGATCTATCTGAAGTTAAGATAAAACGGGGTTTCTCTTCTGAATTAGTTGCCCAAGGCAGACAGACCGAGGCCAGTGGACCCTGGTCCCCACTTCCAGTCTCTCTTCTTGGGTCACTGCCTGGAATCGCTCACAGCTGTGAGCCGCCTGCTGTTCATTTCACAGAGCTCCGTTCATTTCCAGAAAAACGTTCTTCCAAAAGCTGCCCGACTTGGGTGCTGCTGACACACCTGAGGCTGGCTCCTTCGTGGTTGTGGGGCTGATCAGGGGGACGACGAACTCCAGCTGAAGGTACAGAATCCCTTGAACTTCCAGGGGCCCCATTTTGCTTCCACGACTGGCTTACAAGCCTTTCTCCCGAATATACGTCACTCGGGTCAGGTGCCGCCTGCAGGGAATTCTGCCCAAGAGAACGATGCATTTCCATACCATTCTATTCCTCCTCTTCCTTTCATCTGGCTTTTCATCTTCCGCTCTTTTTCCTCTCCCCTCCCCCTCCTCATCTTAGCAGCACCGTGAGCAAGTATTCCATCACATATTTTATGCATTTTGATTGCTGTGTACTTAGCCTCCTCCTCCATTAGAAGCAGGGCTGTTAGAAGGAACCTCGCCTGCGGGCGCACAGCTGATTCGTGATGAGAGGTCGGAGGTGAGCTGGATCCACGTTTGGAGGGTAATTTTGGATGCCGGCCCCACCAAGGGGCCGGGCAAACTCTAAAGCAGGCGCTGCAGCCGCTGTTTGTCTGGCTACCTGACAAGGGCACTGATTTAGTGAAAAATGGAGCACACACACAGGGTTTTCCACCGAGAAGTAACTTTCTTCATCGTCCCTTCCTGCTGAGATTCAAAGACTATGCAGAGATTGTTTCTAAAGACAAATACCTGTGGCAGGACAGAAGGGGAATTCATGAGAGCACATAGTATATAATATATGCATTACCCTCCTGTGTGTTTGCGTGTGTGTGTGTTCTTAAACAATAGACTGAGGAATTCCCTGGTGGCCATCATTTAAGGTTCTGGTGTTGTCACAGCTCTGACTCAGGTTCGATCCCTGGCCCAGGAACTTCTGCGTGCTGCAGGTGCAGCCCAAAAAAATAATTTAATAACATTAATTATTAAAAGTTAATAAGATAATTAAGATTATTCATTATTAATCTTATTAGTAGGGTCGCAACTGAAAACGGAGGGCTGTGCACAGGTCTGAAATCCGTGCCCATTTTTTTTTTTTTTTCACATTCAGAAACTCCAGGGGGGTTCTTTGCAGGAAACTACCCAGTAATGAGTTTTAGGGGCCGAGGTGAACCCTTTGTTTGCCCTGATGGTACGCTAGAGGCCTGGAGCTCCTTAATACGTCATTCCACTTGGGTCCCCAAGCCGCTAATTCGATTCGCCAGTGCAGAAGTCATCCCTGTGGATGGGAGAATAAATGAGGGCTGAAGTCATCTTCCTTGATGTGTTAACATTCCCGTTTTAATAGCATCTGCTCCTTTAAGATCCTCAGACATTTGGATTAATGGCCTCGCTCCGTTTCTGCAGCGAGCACGCTCTTGATATTGCTACCTTCTCAACAGCCTCCTGTGCCCGTCTGTCACTGTCCCTGGACCCAGCAGATTTGTCTCTCCTCTGCCACGTTTCATCTGATAACACTCTATCTCTATTTTGAGAGAGAGGTTTTATTTCCAACAGCGCGAGACAGACTTAGGAACATAAACTCCCGTGGTCCGGGCCATGATTTCAGGGGTACGCAATTCTAGATTCAGATCATCTGCTCCGGCACAGAGCTGTGTGGCCCTCCAGGTACATATCAGTCCTGAGAGGCAGTGGGGTCAGCCTTTAAAGACTGCATGTTATTTACCGAGGAGCGGGCCGTCCTGGTGTTGCCTGGGAGAATCATTTACTGTCGCCTCAGAAATAAATCCAGCTGCTCTCTTCTCTAAGGCAGCCTGGATTGGCTGCAGGGAGAAGCAAACAGGCAGCCAGCTCAGTCGCCAGCAGCTGCAAATCAGAGGTCACTCCCTGGTGAGACAGGCAGTGCAGGCACCCCCCCGGGAAGAACTCCTGGCGGGTTTTCTCTGCCCAGAGCATCTTAAAACAGGCACGTTTCTCCCACCTGCAGGGTAGAGTGCTCTCTCCGTGTCCATCTAGTTTGCAAAAGCAGTTCATTTCTCAGAGGTGCCGTCAGAACTGCCCAGGTGGCTTCTGGTGCCCTGTTTCCCATGATTCTTGTCGGAATGTTTTGGGCACGCTTCAGATCGCGCAGTCTTTCCTGGAACAGTTGTGTGCTTGGGAAATAGAGGACGGTTTTGAGAGTTAATGTTTCCTACACAGCTGATGTGTATACACATAGCTGATAGGGAGATCATACGTAATCTGGATGGACTGTGTGTAGAGACTATAGACAGATGATACATCCAGATACGCAGATGATAGATACAGTGGACAGAGATAGTACAGATACTTGATAAATACAGATAAGACAGATAATAGATAAGATAGATGATAATGTTGATTGATGGTATAAAGAGATAACAGATAAGATAGATATAAATGTAGATAGGTAGATAATAGAGATAGGTAAATAAATGGTAGATATAGATTAGATGGTTAGACAGAAAGACAAATATAGATGGATAGTTAATAGAGATTACAGATATAGATGATAGATGATATATATATATATATATAGATGATAGACAGGACAGGTTATACAGCTAGATGGGAGATAATACATATGATGATATCATCGTTAGGTGTCCATAGTTAAATATAACCCACCCAAATCGACTCTGCATATATATTAGGCTACAATTTTGGAACATCTGTTAAAGATCAAAAAGCATGCGATTAATGAGAATTAAGTACAATTATGTAATTAGGGCACATTTATAACTTGCCACGCCTTCAACAAAAAAAGACTTGAGGTGTGTTCTAAATTTGACCTTAGAAGTTCCCACTGTGGCTCAGTGGTCATGAGCCTGACTAGTATCCATGAGGATGCAGGTTCGATCCCTGGCTTCGCTCAGCAGGCTCAGGATCCGGTGTTGCCGTGAGCTGTGGTGTAGATTGCAGACTTGGCTCGACTCTTGCATTGCTGTGGCTGTGGTGTAGGCTACTGCAGCTTTGATTTGACCGCCCCCTAGCCTGGGAACTTCCATATGCTACAGGTGCAGAAAAAAAAAAAAAAAATATATATATATATATATATATATATATATGTTATATATGATCTTATTGGCTTATGTTGTTTTTCAGACTTAGAGACACAGAAGAAATGCCTTCTTCACGGGCAGGTGGAGTGAGCAGTGCAGAATCCATGACCACAGCTCAAGGCATCTCAGAAACTCATTTCCGAAGCCAGGACAGAAGAATCGTGCCGCGTCTCTACAGAGAAATGTGTAGGTTTGTCGGTTTCTGGTTTTGTTTTTCTCCCATTATTTTTCCAGGTATTTTTCTTCTTTTTCCTCTTGACTCCCTTCCTCCTGTGCCTCATCGTTTTTTGTTTTTTTGTTTTTTTTCCCCTTCTTTCCTCTTCCTCCTTTAGGAAAGTTGGGGACTTTTACTTTTGTGTCCTGGCCGAGAAAAATGTAACGTTAGGAGACATTTTGATAATCCTTTGATTGTGACTGTGATGAGGAGAGAAGGAAGAACAGCAGAACTAATTGGCCCCTGTACGAAATTGCCAACTTTTACAGTGAGCACTGGCCCAATTTCCCATTCTCTCTGTTCCATTCAAGCTACATTGGGTGGGAGAATTTCGATCATAAATTTTCACTGAAGATGGAGCTCCCGTTGTGGCTCAGTGGCTAATGAACTCAACTGTTATCCACAAGGACGCAGGTTCGACCCCTGGCCTCACTCAGTGGGTTGGCGACCTGGCATCGCCGTGAGCTGTGGTATGGGTCACAGATGAGGCTCGGATCTGGCATTGTTGTGCCTGGGGCATAGGCCAGTGGCTATAGGGCCCATTCGATCCCTAGCCTTGGAATCTCCATGTACCACATGCAGCCCTAAAAAGAGTCCCACCCCCACCCCCAAAAAATCTCTGAAGAATGTAAAAGTGAATTATTTGTGTTAGTTTTTTTTTTTTTTTTCAAGGAAAGATGAGTTTTTCTCTGTTTGGTTTTCGTAGATGTCACGCTCAAGTTCGTGTGTTTTTGCATGCTGGGGAGGTGGTGGGAGTGGATTGTACTTCACGCAGGCAGTTATTCTAAGGAGATGTATCAGTGATACTCAATGCAGACTTCAACACCCACGTCATCCGAGACGGTGACTGTCTAGGGAAACTTTTTTCTATAAAACTAAAACCCATCAGGGTGGTCCAGGAAGCCAGCCAGTAGAGTGCCATTATCTGATTATCCATGGCATGAATTTTTGTCCCCGTGGTACACCTGTAGACAGTTGCAGCTCTCAACTGGGGGAAAAAAAAAAAAGCGCAACCTGAAAGTTACAAAATTGGGATTTGTTCAGCAGAGTTTCTGGGGACTTTGAGCGCAGGAGGCAGCCTCTCAGCTCCGAGGACCGGCTCTAAAGAGGCCGGGGAAGAACCAGGACATGTAGGAGTTTTTGTGACAAAGACCAGGTAACAGCAAAACACGCCTGTTCGTGAAAGCAAACCGGTTATCTCCCGTTAATGAATTTAGTGCTTTTCTCTGTATGGGAAAGCACAAAAGTCTGGGCTCGAGGAAATCATTTCTTGGATCTGCACCTTAACTGTCCAGGGTCAGCGTCCTGTTTGCCTCCACCCCGAGCTGGGGGCGGCTGCAGTGGCTGATGGCTTGATGGTCCCAGCATCCTTTGTGCGCTGATGTGGCAGGTGGCATTTTTCATCCTCAGCTTCCATAGGCAGAATAGCACCCGTATTTACCGAGAGCTTAAGGAGCCGAGCACAGGTGGGGCGGCCGCAGTGGCTGCTGGCTTGATGGCTACAGTGGCTGATGACTTGATGGCTACAGCATCCTTTATTTCCCCCACAGCTGTTTCCAGTGTGGAGCTGGTGTGTGTTTGTGTATGTGTGTGCTGGGGGGGGGGGCACATCTAAAATAGTTTATAAAGAAGAAAATGTATATTTTGTCTAGTGATCTTGAAAGAGACACTGCTCAAAAGCCACCAAGTCCACTAGGTTTAGTGGGGTTTTTTTTTGTTTTTTGGGTTTGTTAGTTTTTTAGGGCCGCACCTATGGCTTATGGAGGTTTCCAGGCCAGGGGTCGAATCAGAGCTGTAGCCACCTGCCTACACCACAGCCACAGCCACGCAGTACCCTAGCTGAGTCTGCAACCTACACCACAGCTCACGGCAATGCCGGATCCTTAACCCACTGAGCGAGGCCAGGGATGGAGCCTGCATCCTCACGGATCCTAGCCAGATTCGTTTCCGCTGAGCCATGGAACTCCTCATTTAGAGAGTGTTTGATAACGTCACAACCCTCGGGTAGGAAATGTGGGGAAGTGTGGTTAAAATATTGTTTTTGTAGCCTAGTTGAATAAAAAGATCTTTAAGGAGATCGTGTTGGGGCTCAGTGGCAACGAGTCTGACTAATATCCACGGGGACGAGGGGCCGATCCCTGGCATTGCTTGGTGTGTTAAGGATCTGGTATTGTCGTGAGCTGCGGTGTGGGGCGCAGACAGAGCTCCGATCCAGTGTGACTGTGCCTGTGGCATAGGTCTGAGGCTGTGATTCAACCCCTGACTTAACCCAGGAAAAACAAAAATTATTGAGGGAAGTCTCCATGCCTTCTGCCCTGCCCCCAAGGGGAACTCTCTTACTTTAGAGTGTACAAATATGGGCTGCCTTTCAGTTGACAGAGGGGGCTGGACGATTTGGATTTTCTAAGACAGACCCTCTAAAGAGAGGATCTGGAGACAGAATGCCCATGGCTCTTGGGACAAATTGTGGTTTTCCTCGCCCCCCCCCCCCAGTGCTTATTGATATTCTATGGGCCAGTGACAGATTCAAAGAAGCTAGTGATTTAGTTCCTCTGTCGTTGTCATCAGGAGCACCGCACATTGGCAGGACCCTTCATGGCCATTGTGTTCTTGGGTTAAATTGTTCTTATGCCTTTTTTTTTTTTTCCCTTGGACCATTGCGTTGGGGAGCCGTCTTAATTGTTCTAAGGAAGGGAAACAAGCATGTCTGCACTGACCGATCATAAATCATTGAGTGAAGTGAAGAGTCCTAAGATCCAAAAGAGGTTGCTGTACTACACAGCGGGGATCGAATGCCTCTTACAGAGCTTGGAATCCAGATGGACATGTGCGATGTGCCCCTCAGACGTTCATGGGGTGCCGTGGATTCCACATGCAAATATAGCAGGAGGGCGGGGTGTTTCTCTCATTTGAATTGTATGCTGAGCCGAATGCATGCAACAGAAAAAGCAGGGGCCTTCTGTCCCATCACTTGGGCTCCCTTCTCCTGGGGACCTCAAGGCTCTGAGGAGCGTGGGCTGGAAACCCCTGGTGGAGGGACGGTGGGGGCAGTGGCGGGCCAGCGTGGCTGCCTTGAATTTCTGTCCCAGGTAATCAATTCTCGAGTCCCCACTTTATGTCCGTTCTCTGTTGTGGTGGGATGTCCTTGCCGGTAAAACTGGTATAAATAATAATAATCTCCAGGAGTATAAAAACTATAGAATGAGATGAAACACAGAAAGCATTTGGCACAGTGCAGGCACTTCATCAATTCACGCTGGTTGATTTTAGCTGGGTACTTTGGGTCTGTCCCCCGTCCCTAACCTCAGACGTGCTTTGTCTACTACAAGTCCATCCTCATGCAGCTCCAGGTAATACAGACAAGGCTCGTACTGCCCAGTAGATTGAAAGCGCCTTGGGATCAACACAAAAGCTCTTGTCATCTTTCGGTCTGATACAGTGTGACAGAATAGAGTCGCTCTGATTCGTCTGTGCTGGAATATTAATCTCCCTTAGCAGCTCTACGGTGATCAGCTTCTGATTGTTTTTTAAAAGCGATCATCTAAGTAAATGTTTACGTTACGATGGAATCTTCTCATATAATTCGGAAAGCTGCATTCCAGGTGGCCCCCTGCAAGTGTGAAGCTGCATTCTTTGTTGCATATTTGCAGGCGTATACATACGTATATAATGTATGCATATATATTTTATTCAGTGTGTATGAGTAACTATATCAATCTATATTGCCTATAAATATATATTTATGCACATAAATACAATATAGATTTTTCTATTTAAGTATTTACATTGTATACATATACATGTAACATACTGTATATATTTTATACAATATGTATAAGTATATACGTATGTATTGCACATAATTATATATATAATAAACCACAGATATGTATATATTAAGTATATACATTGTGTGCATATATGTATAACATACCCATATATATTTTATACAGTGTGTATGAGTGTCTATTGCCATGTGTATTGCATACACACATATACATATGGACATAAATAAAACAGACATTTAAATCTTAGTGTAAAATATATATGCATACAATACATTTAAATTGATAAATATATGCAATGTATCTAGACATACATTCTATACATGGTATGGACGAATGTTTGTGTCTCCCCAAATTCATATGTTGAGTCCCTACCCGCCCCCCAGGAGGTGATTAGATTTCAATGAGCTCCTGAGTGGGGGGGGGGTTCCTCATGGTGGGATATGTGCCCTGACTAAATGAATGCATGTGGACATGAATTACAGCGTCCCCTCTGCCCACTCAGGCAGTATGGGGGCAGGGAGCCCCTCTGAAGCCAGAGTTTCCCTTTTCCACAAACCTCAAACCACACTTTTTTCCCTTTTTTTTTCCTTTTCTTTTTACAGCCCCACCTGCAGCATAGGGGAGTTCCCAGGCCAGGGGTGGGTCACACTGCAGCTGTAGCTGCAGGCCTACACCACAGCAAGGCCGGATCCAAGCCACTTTGTGACCTGTGCTGCAGCTTGCTGCAACGCCAGACCCTTAAACCACTGAGTTAGGCCAGGGTTGGAACCCGTATCCTCACAGAGACAATGTTGGGTCCTCAACCCCCTGAACCACAATGGGAACTCCTTAAACCACATTTTAATTTCTTTTTTTTTTTTTTTTTTTGGCTCCACCTGCAATATATGGAAGTCCCTGAACCCATACCACAGTGGTGACCTGAGCCACTCCACTTGACAGTGCTGGGTCCTTAACTGGCTGCATTACCAGGGAACTCACTTTTTAATTTCTTGATTACTTTCTGTCTCCCTGCATACCATTAGGAAAGGGACGGTTTCTCTTTTAGGCATCTCTTCATCCACAAAACTCAGCTCAAGACCTAGCACAAGAGTTCCCATTGTGGCTCAGTGGTGACGAGCCCAACTAGTATCTATGAGGATGCAGGTTCAACCCCTGGCCTCGCTCAGTGGATTAAGGATCCCATGTTGCCATGAGCTGTGGTGTAGGTCACAGATTCAGCTCAAATCCAGCATTGCTGTGGCTGTGGTGTAGGCCAGCAGCTGCAGCTCCAATTCAACCCTTAGCCTGGGAACTTCCATATGCCGCAGGTGCAGCCCTAAAAAGTATATATATTTAGCACACAGGAGAAACTCAGTCGGCTTCTTCTGAAGGGAGAAGATGGAAGGCTAAGGGTTCCATTTTGGAACCTGTGCTCATTCAGGCTTTAGTTGTGATGGAACAGACTTGCACTCGCTGTAGATACACAGCATCTTGCCTTCTTATGGCTGCATTGGACTCTGTGTCTCTGGAAGCGTTAGGGAGCCTCTGTCCTCTGACCGGGGCGGGTGGGGGACTCATTATTGGAGCTCACGGATTGCACATGTCCTGCCTTGCTCCCCTAGATCCACAAAATCATCCGTGCTGACGAGCCTGAGGTCCTGGAGCAAGGCAAAGAGTGGGCGATGCTGCCTTAGGGGAGCGAGAGGGAGCAGCGTGGGCGGGGCCCGGGGCTGGCTGGAGACGCCGGAAATTTACACTGGGTGCTTAATCTCAGGTTTTGTCGACATGTCTCCAAGAGTGTCCTGGTATTTAGAGGCATGCATGCATAATCTGTATCTATTCTCAAATTGCTACAGGAGTCCCGAGAGAATAGCAACATCGACTTTATGCAGCGGCAGGCTAATATTGGCTGGGTCGGGAAAAAACTTTATGTAAAAGGAAAGCAGATATGTGTGCGGGACTCTGGGAAACTGGCACAGATGCTCAGGAAACTTTGCTAATAACTCCTGAGGTCGGACATGCCAGCATTTTCCCAGAGACCTTGGGTTGCTTAGCACAGGGCACTGTGAGCCACAGTGAGCTTGTACCCTATTTCTAGTAACAGTGGCATCTGATTAATCAGCTAATGATGAATCAAATTTGAACACCTTTGTTTTAAACAGGACTGCTGGCAATCCTGTCCGACAAAGTAAGGGAATAAAGAGTGAAAAAGTCCAATGTAGGTTTTTGTGTGTCTGTTTCTTGAAAGGAATTCGTTCATGAAAGAATGATTTTCTATTTATCTTCTTGAGGTCCCACCTGTCCTTCCTGTCATTTTTGAGGAAGTTCTAGTTGTGTCTCTGCCACATGAATATTTCCAAGTATATATCGTTGTGTTTTAATGATGGGCGTTCCCGTCATGGCACAGGGGAAATGAATCTGACTAGTAGCCATGAAGATGCAGGTTCGATCCCTGGCTTCGCTCAGTGGGTTGAGGATCTGGTGTTGCCGTGAGCTGTGGTGTAGGTTGCAGACATGGCTCCAATTCGACCCCTAGTCTGGGAACTTCCTTATGCTGTAGGTGAGGCCCTAAAAAAATCAAAAAAAAAAAAAAGTTTAATGATGGATTTAGATGAGGAAATATTTAGTTTGCTCTCAAACTTATTTTTCTTTTGGTTTTATTTCCTCTTCTGACTCAGCGTGATGAAATCCTCTAAGATTATACATGTTTCCAAAAATGGATTTATATTGGTTACAATTCCAAACAACATAGATGAGATCGGTATCCATCAGTTTTCTCCTGAAACCCCTGCTGATTGTAAGCAGCAGAATGCGATGCAGCGTGAAAGATGCTTTCCTTTAGTTTTCCCTGATGGGAACAGTGCAGGATGGCAGACTTGCCAGCCGGAATCCTAAACCTCTTTGTTCTTTTGGGGGAAACTTAGGGAAGGAAAGCCCCCTCTCCCCCCCGCCCGGAGCCTCAGGAAAGTCGGCTGCCTCATATTCAGCATCCTGGAAGCAAGGTCAGACAGGACGATTCCTTTTCCCTGAGAAAGTGAGGTTGTTGGATTGCAAAGGGCCGGAGAAGATATTTGTATCCGTGAGCTGCGTGATGGGCCCGGTAGTATCGGAGAGGCAGCCCGGTGTTTATCAGCAAGTGTACATTGCTCATTTCAGCCGTACACCCCAGCCCTTATCTCTGATCCCCGACAGTGAGCAAGTCCCTGCAGCGGCCAGCGACGAAACAGCTGATATTCTTCCAAGTCTCTGATTCTATCTGGACCCTGGGACACAGGTTAAAAATGAAGTCCGTGGCATATGAATGAATCTCCCCTAGCTGCTCTGTATTGATCCGTTTTCGATTACTTTTATTTAAAAAAAAAGGATGGTCTAAATAAATGGTGAGCGTACAGAGATACTGACCTCTCAGTAGTGAGGTTTTCTATTCATCCACCAGCTATGACATGTATACGTGTCATAAATAAACACAAAGAGCATATCTTCGCTGGGGGACGGGGAGGGGAGGGCGGTTTTCTTCCGGCCTGATGTGTTCCCGCGCTGTTTGCTGCCCTTGAAATTCGTGGACCTTTCATAATGAATCAGACGAACGTTTATTTAAGATGGGGTGGCCCGCGGGACCTCGAAAGCACCTTGCCGTACAAGGAAGGCCTGCTTTGAACTCTGTCATAGAAGTTTATATCCTGAAGTGTGAAAATGATCTAGTGACAAGCCGACAGTTCGTACATAGATAGGTGATGTAACTGAGCCTCTTATCCAGAGACCATCGTGCCTCCTAAGGCAAAGAATCGGATGGCGTGGATGGAATATTGGATTTGTCTGCAAGAACAAGAGCCCATACCTCTGCATATTTTTGTTTATTTTTAGTTCTTGTCAACAACAAGAATTTGTGTGTGTGTGTGTGTGTGTGTGTCGTCTTAATGTTCTGGGACTTAAGCCTGCTATATATATATATGCTTTTTAAAAAGCATATTTAGGGAGTTCCCGCTGTGGCTCAGTGGTTAATGAATCCGACTAAGAACCATGAGGTTGTGGGTTCGATCCCTGGCCTTGCTCAGTGGGTTAAGGATCCGGCATTGCCGTGAGCTGTGGTGTAGGTCGCAGACGCGGCTCGGACCCCGCGTTGCTGTGGCTGTGGCGAAGGCCGGCGGCTACAGCTCCTGTTAGACCCCTAGCCTGGGAACCTCCATATGCCACAGGTGCGGTTCTAGATAAAAAGGCAAAAAGATCAAAAAAACATATTTTTATATAAGAGCACACATATGTACTTATTTATCCAGAAAAAATAATGATTAAGAAATTCACATTGGAAGAATTCTTTGGTTTCTTTTCCTGGCAAAAAACAAAAAACAAACAAACAAACAAAAACACCCTGCTATGATTTCTTGAAGACATATCTTAAGTACCTATTTTGAAAGACAGTATTTTCTGCTTTTATATAAAAGAAAAGATCATCCCAAAGATACCTGACATGTTAACCCTTTGGTACTAAACAGGGACCTGGGACTGGTGAATCACAGTTTTGACGGAAGTTGAAAGAAGGAAGGAAAGAAGAAAACCTGAGGAGTAGATGAAGAGAAACCAATGGTTTCCTGTCTTACTGCTTCTCTCCACACCATCACCCACCGCAGGGAGATGCAATGCACAAGGTAAGTCTTTTTCAAACTAGGCGTGTGGTATGTGGGAAAGACCTGGGCTTTTGCTGAAGGTCTGTCCTTTACTTGTGGTGTGACTGGGGCAACGACAGGGTAGCTTTTTGTCTGGGTGGTTCAGCAGTAAACCGAAGAAAATAACCTCTCTCAAAGGTGATGAGCAGCTTCAAGGGGATATCGTCACGGTGTTTAGAAGAGCGTGCGCCTTTGAATTATTGCTTACTATGTTTTAATAGTCGATGGCACTCGTCTTATAAGTTAAAAACTGCAATTCATGGAATTTTGAAAAGTGTCCCCTCCCTGTACCTTTTTTCCTTTATGCTTGATTGCAGTCTAGGTGATTGAGATGATGCTTCAGTCAAAAAGAAAGGAAAAAACATAACAGGCAATGGATTAAGAAAACGGTGTGGTTTTAGCTGTACTGCAAAATGATTCTGGTTATACACATGGATATATACATATATACTGAAATATATATGTATTTCAGATTCTCTTCCATTCTGGGTTATTACAATGCATTGAACCTGTGGTACACATTAGGTCCTTATCGTATATCTGTTCTATGTGTAGTAGGGCTTATCTGTTAATCCCAAACTCCTAATTTTTCCCTCTCCCATAGCCCTTTGCCCTTTGGTGCCCAAGAGTTTGCTTTCTACATCTGTGAGTCTGTTTCTGTTTTCTTACAGAAGTTCATTTGTATTATGTCTTAAATCCCACATGTAAATGATATCATATAATGGTTATCTTTGTCTGACTTACCTCACTCAGTATGAAAATCTCTACATCTCCCCACATTACTGCAGATGGCATATAACTGTGCTCTTTTTTATAGCTGAATACTATTCCATTGGGTAGCTGTACCATATCTTCTCTGTCCATTTATCTGTTGGTGGACATTTAGGTTGTTTCCATGTCTTGGCTATTTTAAGTTGCGCTGCTATGAACATGGGGGCACGTTTTTTTTGGATTATAGTTTTGTCTGGATAGATGCCCAGGAGTGGGATTGTTGGATCTTATGGCAACTCTCTTTTTATTTTTTCCAGGAGCCTTGATACCTTATTCCGTAGTGGCTACACCCATTTAAATTCCCACCAACAGTGTAGGAGGCTACCCTTTTCTCCACATTGGTTATTTGTAGACTTTTTGATGCTGGCCATTCTGACTGGGGTGATGTGTGACATCACTGTAGTTTTGATTTGCATTTCTCTGATAAATAGTGATGACGAGCATCTTTTCATGTGCCTGTTGGCCATCTGTGTATCTTCTTTGAAGAAATAGCTATTTAGGTCTTCTGCCCATTTTTCAACTGGGTTGTTTGTGTTTCTTTGTGATTGAGTTATATGAGCTGTTTGCATATTTTGGAAATGACTCCCTTGTTGGTTGCATTGTTTGCAAGTATTTTCTTCCAAACCATAGGTTTTCTTTTTGTTTTGTTAAAGGTTTCCTTTGCTGTACAAACTGTGACTGTATCCCGTTTGTTTATTTTTGTTCTTATTTCTTTCATGCACTTTTTCTCTTTGGCACAAGGTGATATTTATTTCTAAGGAAAACCACCTTTGTTTTAAACTCATATTGCTGGCAATCCTGTCAGACAAAGTAAGCAGAGAGTAAAGTGTCAAAAAGTCTAACAGAGTTTTTTGTTTCTTGAAATGAGTTCATTTCATGAAATAATTATTTTCTATTTATATTCTTGATTTCCCACCTTTTCTCCCGGTGGTTTTTGAGAAAGTTCCAGTCTTGTCTCTGCAACATGAGTATTTCAAAGTATATTTAATTAAATGTTTCAATGATGTATTTAGATGAGGAAATATTTAGATTTCTCTCAGAAATATTGTTCATTTTGTTTTGTTTCCTCTTCTGACTCCAAATGGTGAAATCCTATAAGATTAAGATTATACATAAATATTTTCAAATTGAATTTATGTTAATTACAATTCAGTTCTTCTTATATTTGAGCAACCACCATGTGCAAAGTTCTGTGTTGTAAGACAAGTGCAGAAACCCCCTGGGAATTTTCTGCACTGGATGGGTTGATATGCAGGAATGATGGCCTATATAAATAATGAGTTAAAACCAATTATAAAAATAGCCATCTCCTACTAGATATATTAAAGGAAAAAGCAAGTGATCGATTAAACCTTGGAGAAATTGAGTAAAACTTCTTAGGGATGTGGGCATTTTATCAGAAACGTAGAGGCAAATGAAGATTTCATTAGAAAATGTGGGAGTTCCCGTTAAGGCTCAGTGAGTTATGGACCTGACCATGAGAATGTGGGTTTGATCCCTGGCCTTGTTCAGTGGGTTAAGGATCCAGCATTGCTGTGAGCTGAAATGTAGTTCTCAGAGACGGCTGGGATCTGGCATGCTGTGGCTGTGGCAGTGGCTGTAGCCGGCAGCTGTGGCTACGATTTCAACCCTTAGCCTGGGAACTTTCATATGCCACAGGTACAGCCCTAAAAAGCAAAAAAGCAAAAAAAAAAAAAAAAAAAGCAAAGAGATTATGGTCTGTGATGATAGGATTAGTCAAGGCACCAAACACTAAAACACTGAAATTAAAAAGTCACATGCACAACTTCACAACTTTCCATCATACTTTATGATTGGGTCCAAACTCTAAACTGAGTGAAGTTCTTGAAAGGTCTTTATTAGTGTAATCAAGTACCCTTATTCTATAATGCAAGGTGATAATCACTACTGTAATTACAATGATTAACTGCTAAAAATATTTTAGGCTCATCCAGAAGGAAAAAAATAGGTGCAGAAGAAGGCAGAATTAAACACAGATGATAAATCTGAAAGTGAGCCAAATATCTTGGAAAGAAAACTCCAGATCTTTTAAAAAAATATGTAGTTGGTTAATCAGAATTAAACATGAAAATGTATAAGAAAGAATCAGGAAATTGGCATCGAGTGGCTA
This sequence comes from Catagonus wagneri, assembly GCA_004024745.2. Lineage (NCBI taxonomy): Eukaryota > Metazoa > Chordata > Mammalia > Artiodactyla > Tayassuidae > Catagonus > Catagonus wagneri. Next base: position 3,744,857 of record PVHT021183672.1, read on the forward strand.
AAAGAAAGAACTTGAGGGTTATTATGAAGGATTTTACAGAAAATGGAGAACAGAAACAAAAAGAGTCAAACTATCAAACAGACATTTAGAAGAAGAAAAATAGATTAATACAGATGGTATGAAATATATCTGTTTGGGCTCTAATAAAGAATAGCAGAGTTCCCATCATGCCTCAGTGGGTTAAGAGCCCAACATAATGTCCATGAGAATGTGAGTTCGGTCCCTAGCCTCGCATAGTGGGTTAAAGATCCGGCATTGCTGTGAGCTGTAGTGTAGGTAACAGATGTGGCTCACATCTGGCATTGCTGTGGCTGTGGCGTAAGCCTCAGCTGCAGCTCCCATTCAAACCCTAGGCTGGGAACTTCCATATGCCGCAGGTGCGGCCATACAAAGAAAAAAAAAAAAAAGGAATAGCACTATATGAATAGCTAGTGGGACATACAAGAGGTCTCTGCAAAACTGCACCTGGAAACCATCACACTCAGTAGTTAACAAGTCTTTCTAACCCACCCTGGGCTGTTTGAAGAATTAGCCTGAATTACTGGAAGAATTTTCCTGAAAGTTTTCCCACCTGTGTATCTGAAGAATATATCTGACACAAGAAGCTCTAGCTGTCTTTAGACAAAGATAGCCAACAACTTGGTTGAGTTCCATCATCTCCACAAAGCTTATCTTCGAGATATCCAGGTTCCAAGACACCTGGCTGGTTCTCAGGGGCGATAACAAGGCGTTTCTAAGGAGAAGATGTATTTGTTCCTTGTTGAGACCAGCGGTCTTAGGGGAAAGGCCAGCTTCCATCACAAGTAAGCAAACCAGCTGACAGAAGCCCACCTGCCTCTTCCATGGATGAGAAAGGAAACCTTCCCTGGTCCCAGCTACGTAGCCAAAATGTCACCCACCTTGACAAATGCAGTCACCTCTTTTGTGACTACCTATTGCTTCTGACCTTTCATGACTCTTGTTTTTTAAAAATCATAATTTGCGCAGGTCACCTTCCTTTAGTGTTTACAGATCATTTATTATTGAAGACCAGGTCATACATTTTTGATGAGTGATTTCCATTTCTTTTTCTTTTTCACATTCTCAGTCTGAGCTGTGGCGTTTTTGTTTTTTGTTTTTCATCCCATCAGTCACTTTTTGATATTTCCCCTGGGGCTACAATTTTATTTTCCAATTTTTTTTTTTGGCTTGGATTTCATTTTCTGCTTGTTTAGTGACCCTTAAACCAGAGAATAAAATTTAGTTTTTAAAATCTGATCTGTTTCTATGATTTCTTTCATCCCCCTTTGCTTAGTTGCAGGCTATGTTAGAATAAGGCACCTTAGGGTTGCATTCTGCAGGAAGGGAGCTGCTGCCTGGATAATGAGGAATAACATTGTTTTAAACATGCTGTTTGTATGGGACAGGAATTGCAACTTAAATTGCTACTGGACGCAGAAAAAAAAGAAAATGTAGCCAATGAACACTGCTCAGTGTAGAGCAATGAATTTGTGTATCAGACCATACATGGATTTCAGTTTTTACCGTTTATTCTCTTTACTTCTGGGGATCACGGATCAATTATCCAAGATATGGATCCTTTCCTAGGAGGTCATTGATGACTATCCAGGAGGGCATGGACCATCGTCTAGGAGATCACGAATCATCATCGAGGAGGTCTTGGACGCTCACCCAGTAGGTCATGGACGCTCATCCAGGAGGTCACTGACATTCATCAGGACCAGTTCTTGAAGATCCTGCAGCTTCCATCTCGGCTTTCACCATCGGGTCGCCCCATCTTTTACGGACCTCCAAATCTGCCGAGATGAGCCTTCTTCATTTCTTATAGTCCCCCTTTTGCCACTTAAGGCCGTAATTGAATCCACAGCACATTCTCCGTGATGGGAACCCTTGACCTGACCAACTCCGTGGTCAGGCGTTTTCTTGGTGTGCTGTTCTCCTTTTAAGTCTCAGCAAAGGCATTTCATCCCCCCAGCGAAATCTCCCTTGCTCTCTGTCATCGGGCCGCCCCCTTAGAATCCCGCATCAGGACCGCTTCCCTCCCTGTTTGCTTCCCTTAATAGACAGGTAGCCCCGCACGCTCCCAGGAGTAATAGAAGACAGTCATTTGCAGCAGCATCTTCACTGCCCTTCGCAGACACAGCGCAAAGCAGCACTGGGTGGACACTGCCAAAGAGTCACTGAATAAAATAATGAGATGTCATATTTTATTCCCCACCATTTGGATTTATTTCGACATAGGAAATCCTGACTCTCATGCAACGTTTTTTCTTTTTTGCTGTTGTGATAGAGAGGGCTGTTTTAGATCCACGTTCTTGGATTGCGAGCCCGGGATATGGTTCCCATTCTTTTATTCGGTATTTGCGTCTGTTTGCTTTTCCCTTAATCATGTTGGATGAGGTGACAGCTGTCAACAGGCTGGGGAAGGGCGAGTGCTTGAGCCCCACGGCCTCACATCTGCTCCAACCTTGGGGGCAGCCACAGACAAGAATCTCAAGTGCTCTCTGTTGCAAACATCACTCGCGAACGTTGGTTCTTGGGCTGATTCCTCCCCCTCCTCCTCTTGTTCCTTAGTTTCCGTGCTTTTCTGAGACGAATTTAATACCTTTTTAAAAGCAACTCCTAGGTTCAGAGGATGCATGGCTTTTTCTCTGCCTGCACTTACAACATTCTGTTGAGGGTGAAATTCTCTCTCAGGGTACCCTGCACCACTGATAGCTCTCTGCACCCTTATGCAGGGAGCCTCCTGAAATCTGTGCCCTGTCCCTGGATGTAGGAAGCTGAGGCAAACAGGGGTGGGAGACACTCTGGGTAGAAAACCGCTCTGTCTCCTGCTTTGGAGGGTTAGAGAAGTTTTGCACAGTTTTCTTCTTGGTTTCCCTGTCTCTCTCTGATCATAAGCCTCGGGGTTGCGTAAATGGTAAGAATCCAATTTCCCTCTTCTTACGTGGGGTCCACGGCAGAGGGCTGAAGACACACACACAGCAGTCAGGCCCTGTGACCTGTTTTTGTGAAGTTTTACTGGAACCCAGATGCCTCTTTTCTTTCGCAGGTGGCCAGTGTCTGCTTCTATCCTATAGTCAGAGTCGATCATCAGGTTCCTGGAGCCAAAAACACTATTTATCGGAGTTCCTTTTGGAGCTTAGTGGGTTAAGGATCTGGCACGGCCACTGCAGTGGCTCCAGGTCACTTCTGTGGTGTGGGCTCAGTCCCTGGCTGAGGAACTTACAGGTGCCTTGGGCACAGCCAAAAAACCAACAAACACACCAAAAAAAAAAAAAACACTCTGCTGGAAAATATGACCATCCTTTTGGATGGAAAATATGACCATCCTTTTTCAAAGTCATGAAATGAAACTGGGATTTGCTGTAAGCAAAACTCGTGTAGGTTTTCTCATTTGTTCTGTTTCTCCCACAAAGCAGTTGGCTGTGCTTTGCATTCTGAATTCCTCCCAGATGTGTTGGCACAGGCTTTCTGTCACATTTGTAACTCTTCCTGACACTTCTTTTTCTCTACGTCTCTCTTCCCAGTGTAAAGCCGGAAGAAACAAAGTCTTCATGGTGCCTAGCCAAAGAGCTATAGCCTAAGTCAGGGGTGTGTGTGATAGAAACACTTTTGTTTAATTAAGACTGATCATTTCCTGGTAAGATAGTATGTCTCGTACAGTAGATATTTCCAGGTACACTCTAGAAACAGCAAGAGAGAGGATGTTTTGCAAAAGGTATTTGGACTAGTGACAGAGAAGAGTTTAGGTAAAAAAAATGTACAGGTTGTGGGAATACATGCAAAACGAAGGTGTTTTAATTGATACAGGATATCTTATCGTTAGTTCAAAAACTGACTGATTTTTTCATGGACGTACACGTTCATATTGTAAAGAATTCAAGAAGAAAAAAATACATCAGTGACACGTGATCACAGCATGACAAACATTCTGTCTACCAGATGAAGACAAAATAGATCTTATTTTTTATGTGGTAGGCTAAAGGGGGAACACTTAAAATGGAGAAAATGTACAGAAAATCAGCATTATCCTACCACCAACGAAATAAACTAACGCTAACTACACAAAATTTAACATTTTGATGCTTTGACTTTTTCTCTTTTGCTAAATGGCTAGTATATCGAGTGGCACGATTGCTCAGTGTGAAGATAAAGGGAGCACTGAAAAGACTTCATGGTCAGCAGTGAAAGGATATTGAAAACAATAGTCAAATATAGTTTAAAAATTAACTGAATGGCCAGTATTTGTGTGTGCATACCTCTTTGTACAAATCTGAATACCGGAACACAAATTCAGTATAATGAGATTTTCATAAGAAATTCAAAAATCATTTAAGGAGGAAATTAAACAGAACACATCTTTCCTTTGTAAAAACATTTCGAGGACAAATTATAAGCAAACAGAAACAGTTTAGTCCCAGAAGTGCCCTTGGGGAAAAATCCTATTTGCTTATTGAAACTTTACAAAATATTGAACATAATTCAATTTAATCATTCTCTCAAAAGGACAGTAAAAAAGAACACAAAACACCAAGAAACTGTACTTTGAAAATAATCATTGTTTGGAAACAATGATTTTTTAATTTTCACTTTAATGTTTAATAACTGCTGTGAGCTTACTGTAAAATCATGTATTTAGATTTTTATTTTATAACTAAATGATGCTACTTTCTTCTACAGTGATGTTTTTCCCTTGGGGAGAACTGTCTCCATGATGAAAACTTGACGATAAGAAGGATTTCCATTACTTGAGCATGACAGAGACTTGCATTGCATCTTTCTAGTAAAGCACTGATAAAGGGTTAAAAGGTGTGATTCACCTGGACTCCATATTATCTCTTTTCCCTGCTATTAAAAACCTCACTGGTACCCTCTGAGACTCCACGGGAGAAATTTACTCTCTTTCCAGGAAATCTGTATTTTGTCCCTGAGAAAACGTGATGGCAGCTTTCACCATTAGCGTGTCCTCCGTAAACATGATAAATAAGGTATGTGTGTATATTTTAAATACGGAAGACATGATTCAAAGCATTCGATATATGTTATACCTCTTATTTGTACTAAGAACAGTCCAATCATCCTGCCCTTTTAGTATCTGAGAAAATTGAGGCACAGAATAAGGAAATTATCCAATGTTTCGTCAACTGGAGAGATAAGATGCGAATCCAGTTGATGATATTCCATTTCCTTGGCTCTTAAATCACTACATAGTTATTTATTTAACAACAAGATGAGGCATTTGACGCTAATTCAAAAAGATATATGCACCCCCAGTGTTCATTGCAGCACTATTCACAATAGCCAAGACATGGAAGCAACCTAAATGTCCACGGACCGATGAGCGGATCAAGAAGATGTGGTACATATATACAGTGGAATACTACTCAGCCATCAAAAAGAATGAAGTAATGCCATTTGCAGTAACATGGATGGACCTAGAGATGATCATACCAAGTGAAATAAGTCAGGCAGAGAAAGACAAATACCACATATCACTTAGACGTGGACTCTCAAATATGATACAAATGAACTTATTTACAAAACAGAAACAGGCTTGCGTACTTTGAAAACAAACTCATAGATATGAACGAGGAAACACAGAGAGGGATAAATTGGGAGTTTGGGATTAGCAGATACAAACTACTGTATATAAAAAGATAAACAATAAGGACCTACTGTATAGCACAGGAAACTATACTCATCTTTTTATGACCTATGACGGAAGAGCATCTGAAAAAGAATACACAGATATTTTCCAACGAAGTCTTCAAAATTTAAACAGCCTTTTAACTCATGACAATTGGGCTTACTTTGTGTAGGATTGATTTTCTCCTGGAAAATAGAGAAGGGTGTTGCTTGCCATATTCAGAAGTGAACCATTTGTAGTTTTATCGTTGCTAGAGCAGAAGCGTCTTGACTTTGAGGCAGGACTATAGTGTCTGTCCCCCCATCGTGGGAACTTTGCTGCTCACGTGACGCTTTCATTTCACACTTAGAATCGATTTGTGATGTAGAGATTCCGGGCAGTGTGCATCTGGCTTCTTGGACCACAAATTCGTTACCGCGGTAAAAACAAATGACACCGCAGACGTTTAGACGGAAGGATCCAAGGCGTGCACAGTAAAATCGTCAAGAAATAAGAAAAGGCAGCTGTGTTCTTAAATCCTCCTTGAGTGCTGTAGGTGGATTAGCGGGATGGCCAGAGTTCAGTGGGCCTGCTTATATAATAAACACTCAAGGAAGTGACTTGGCCGCGAAATGCTTTCACGGTCTGTCCTCCGAGAAGGGTGGCTATTGTGCTGTGGAAAGGAAGAAAGAAAGAAAAAAATCACTAAAGTAAAAGGTTATAGGAGGCAAGGTGTAATAGATTTCTGTGCCTTCCTTCTATAAATACCATAAAAAAAAGAGATGTGTGGGGAGGAATGTGGGAAGAATAACAGATTTATGGAAAGGTCGGTGGAGCACCCAGCAGCCTGTATGTCACACGCCTTCCTCTTCCAGAGGATTCCAGGGCCCATAAACGGACCCACTGTTCCTGCCTTATTCTATCATAGCTTTACCTCTGACCTATGTGTGGGGGTGGGGCGGTGCCTTTTCTTCTTGCTTTTTGAAAAATAATTTTTATTTTGGGGGGGGTCCCGCCAAGACTCAGTGGTTAACGAACCCAACTAACATCCATCCATGAGGATGCAGGTTCCATCCCTGGCCTCACTCAGTGGGTTAAGGATCTGGCGTTGCCGTGAGCTGTGGTGTAGGTCAGAGATGCAGCTCGGATCCTGCATTGCTGTGGCTGTGGTGGAGGCCGGCGGCTATAGCTCCAACTGGACCCCTGGCCTGGGAACCTCCACATGCCACTGGTGTGGCCCTAGAAAGACAAGAAAAATAATAATAATTTTTATTTTTCCATTTTAGTTGATTTAGTGTTCTGTCAGTTTCTGTTGTACAGCAAAGAGTGTATATATACACATATTTATATTCTCTTTCTCATATTATCTTCCATCATGTTCCATCACAAGTGACTAGATATAGTTCCCAGTGCTATACAGCAGGATCTCATTGCTTATCTATTCCAAATGCAATAGTTTGCATCTATTAACCCCAAATTCCCAGTCCATCCCACTCCCTCCCCCTCCCCCTTGGCAACCACAAGTCTGTTCTCCAAGTCCCTGATTTTCTTTCCTGTGGAAAGCTTCATTTGTGCTGTATATTAGATTCCAGGTATAAGTAATATCGTATGGTATTTGTCTTTCTCCTTCTGACTGACTTCACTTCGTGTGAGAGTCTCGAGTTCCGTCCGCATTGCTGCAAGTGGCATTATTTTGTTCTCTTTTATGGCTGAGTGGTAGTTCATGGTGTATATGTACCACATCTTCTTAATCCATTCATCTGACAATGGGCATTTAAGTTATTTGCACCTGGCCGTTGTGAATAATGCTGCAATGAGCATCACAGGGTGTTATCTCTTTCGGTGAAAGTTTTTTCCGGTTATATGTCCAAGAGTGGAATTGCTGGGTCTTCTTGCTTTTTAAAAGTCGCTGTATTGGGAGTTCCCACTGTGGCGCACTGGGTTAAGAATCCAACTGTAGCGGCTTGGGTCGCTGCAGAGGTGGGGGTCTGATCCCCAGCTGGTGCGCTGGGTTAAAGGACCTGGCGTTGCAGCCGCTGTGGTACAGGATGCAGCGGGCAGCATGGATTCAGCCCCTGGCCCGGGGACTTCCATGTGCCCTGGGTGTGGCCATAAAAACAGTTTTCAAAATTAAAATAGCTTTATCGCGTGGTAATTGCTACACAGAAGATTGCCTGTATTTAATATATACAGTCTGGTGTGTTCAAACATGTTCGTGGGTCCCTGAAACTGTCACTGCCATCAAGGCAACAAGCACCTGTCACCTCCAACATTTTCATCCTGCCCAGTCTCCAGCTTTGTTGTAATAAGAACACTGTAAGCCAGCTATAACGGGGAAAAAAAATAAAAATCATTATATGTATCTATGTAGATATATAAACAACACGGTACTCGAGATCGTCGGCTCTCTTCACAAAATTTTCACCGTCCAGTACAGTGCTGTTGCCCACAGGGACTGCTAGGCTCTCTGGAATTGCGGACATCTGTCTTCTAAAATGGTCAGCTGTGCAGAAAAAGCACCACCGTCAAGTTTTCGAACTCGTCTAGCATAGCTTTCCGTGGAAGGACCAAAGGCAGGCAAAGTGAAATAGTCAATAAAACAGGAAAATGCAGCTGTGTTCTTGTCCAGCATGATGCCAAAGTCCTGCAAATATGTTTTCACCTTGAAGGTCCACCTGTTGGGTTGAATCGTGTCTCCCCCAAGTTCATGCCCGCCGCGCCTCCCCCTCCCGCCGCCAGCACCTGTGAAGGTGACCTCATCTGGAAATAGGGTCTTGATGGATGTCATCAAGTTCAGATGAGGTCATACAGGATCACTGTGGGCTCTGATCCAATGACTGATGACCTTCTAAGGGCAGTGGGTTGGGGACATGCCGAGGGAAGAGAGCCAGGCGAAGCGGAGGCAGGGTTTGGGATAATGCAGGTGCAATGCCAAGAATGACCAGGAACCCTCCCTCCAAGCTGGAAAAGGCGGGGAAAGCCCTCCCCTGGACCTTCTGGAGGGGGCACTTTCCTGTTTACCACTTGATCTCAGACTTCTGGTCTCCAGAACAGTGAGACAGTGAGGCAATATTTCAGCTTTTCCTTTTTTCTTTCTTTTTCTTTTTTTCTTTTCTTTTTTTGCCATTCAGTGCGGGGGTACTTGCTTAAAGCAACCCTAGGAAACTGACACAAGTTATTTTTTTCCAAACAACTTTTTATTTTATTGAATTGTAGTTGCTGGATAATGTGTTAGTGTCAGGTATACAGCAAAATGAGTCAATGTAACTACTTTCTCATGTTTTTTTTCCCTTAGAAATTGTTACAAGATCCTGCATAGAGTTCCCCGTGCTGTCTTGTGGTTCCTTGTGGGTTATCTGTTTGACTACAGTGGTGCGTGTCTGTGAATCTCAAACTCCTAATTTATTCTCCCCCACTTCCCGTTTGGTAACCCCACGTTGGCTCTGTCTGTCTGTGAGTCTGTTTCTGTTTTGTAAATAAGTTCATTTGTATCATTTTTTTAAAAATTGAAGTGTACTCATGGATTTGGAGAACAGACTCGTGGTTGCCAAGGGGGAGGGGGAGGGAGTGGGAGGGACTGGGAATCGGGTTAATAGATGCAAACCTTGGCCGTTGGAGTGGATAAGCAATGAGATCCTGCTGTGTGGCACAGGGAACTACATCTAGTCGCTTACAATGGAGCATGATGGAGGAGAATGTGAGAAAAAGAATGTGTCTGACTGGGTCACTTGGCTGTCCAGCAGAAAATTTTCAGAACACTGTAAACCAACTCTAATGGAAAAAAATTAAAATCATTAAAAAAATAAAGTAGCTCATTTGAAGTGTAGATGATTTACAGTGTTGCATTTGTGTTTTAGTTCCAGCTGTGCAGCACAGTGATTATATACATATATTGTTTTCAGATTCTTTTCCATTGTAGGTTGTTATAAAATATCGAGTAGAGTTCCCTATGCTGCCCATTAGGTCCTTGTTGTCCTTTTTGTTGTATTTTATACATAGGCGTGTGTATCCGTTAATCCCAAACTCCTAATGGGTCCCTTCCTTTCCCCTTTGGTAACCTTAAGTTTGTTTTCTCTGTCTGTGGGTCTCTTTCTCTCTCGTAAATAAATTGAGTCTGTTTCTGTTTCGTAAATAAATTCATCTGTATGTATTTTTCTTAGATTCTGCATCTAAGTGCTGTCGTATGATGTTTATCTTTCTGATTCTCCTGAGTGTGATGGTCCCTGGATCAATCTATGCTGCTGCAAATTTGGGTCTCTATACGGCAGCAGGTAATTTTGTGCCTGATAAAGGAGCTCTTCACTGTATACAAATTGATAAGAGAATTTAAAGGGTTCTCTTCTTTGTTTTTATGTTTCCTCAAGGCAAATCTGTGAGGCATTGCTTGTCATTTATCTCCCCTGGGGTTGCTGTAAGAGGATTAATAATCACATTTTATAAATCTCTCTGTGAAAAATACAGCGTGCCATTAGCCAGGAGAGCTGCAAATAACATCATTGCAGAACTCTCACCGCGTATCGAAGGTCCTTAGAGCATGAACCAGAAAGTGTCTTTGAAACCAGTTTAATTGGGAAAGCCGTGGTTCTCGATTTGGGGATATTTATGAATTACTCCTAAAATGCATTTTCAAAATGTAGATACTGCGAGTTCCCGTTGTGGGTCAGTGGTAATGAACTCGACCAAGATCCATGAGGATGTGGGTTTGATCCCTGGGCTCTCTCAGTGGGTCAAGGATTTAGCATTGCTGTGACTGTGGTGTAGGCTGGCAGCTGCAGCTCTATTCAGCCCCTATCCTGGGAACCTCTGTATGTCACAAGTGCAACCCTACCAAAATAAATAAATATATAAATAAAAAATAAAAATGTAAATCCCATTCCTGCCCACTGAATCTGTGGGCCTGGAATAAGATACCTTTATGCAAAAGAGGTAGGTTGATCTAACAGGACGCTGGCCTATTTATATCCCAGTTCTGGCTCTTTGAATTGCATCTCATTGGAAAGTTCACCTAACTCTCTGGGCCTCAGTTTCTTCATCTGTGAAATGGGACAGCACAGGGACGACACCTGGCGTGGATATAAAGATCAAATGACACTAAAAGAGACACTAAGGATATGAACAGACCCATGTCCATGCAACATAAATTATATAGTGTTCTTTATAATATGAATGTGATGTTAATATATTAATAAGCTAGTATCTAGTACAAAGATGCAGGCATGCATGATACATATGTAAATAAATCCGTGTATTGTATACAAAGTGACCTCATCGTATATCATATATCAAGTTTTCACACATATATATTTTTCAGTGTCGAGGTCACACTGAGTTCTGCATTAGCAGAACTTTTCTATTTGTTTTTTGGAGTTCCCACTGTGGTGCAGTGGAAACGAATCCAGCTAGGATCCATGAGGATGCAGGTTCAATCCCTGTCCTAACCTGGAAACTTCCATACGCAGTGAGTGTGGCCCTGAAGAGCAAAAAAAAAAGGGGAACTTTTCCATTTTAGTCTCAAACGCATTATTGTTTAGTGAGAATAACAAAGTTTTTAATGATTTTTATTTTTTCCATTATAGTTGGTTTGCAGTGTTCTGTCAATTTTCTGCTGCACAGCAAAGTAACACAGTCACACACACACACAAACACACACGCAGATATGCATTCTTTTTCTCATATTATCCTCTATCTTGCTCCATCACAAATGACTAGATATTTCAGTATTGTAACTATTTTTAGGAGTAGTTGACATGCTCGGGGTCCCAGAATGGACCTCACACCCGCTCCATAACAAAAATCAGATTTTATCTTCCTAGTCCCCTCCTTTAAAAAGAAGTCACTTAAAAAAGGGATGCATTTTATATGCATGTTTTATTATGCAGGCTTCATATTTTTAGACTCACATTACTTTTTATGTAGCTTATCTTTTTAGGGAAAAGAAAAAGATCTGCTTACTGAACATTTGGTCATATCATTTAAAACCGTGATTTACTGTTAAGCTACTTAACTTGAGTGCAATGCTTCCTTTCCAGCAAAAGCCATTTCTGAAGGGAGATGTGAGATGACCCTGTAAATATAAGAATTTGTCATCAGTCAATTTTTTTTAATGTGTTTTGTGGAGCTGGATAATTTCTGAGTAATACTCCTCGCCCCCCCCCATCTATTATTTTGATGTGCAGAAAATCAACCTCTGCGCTTTCTCTACCTTGTCCATTATTCTCAGAGACAATCCCCCTGCCATTAGCCGCCATCCATTGGCGTCGAGAAAGTTCATAGGTGTTTAATATCTGGTGAGCGCCTGCAGCCAGCAGAGTCAAGAGTCATCACTCCCCAAGGCACACGGATGTTTGGGGAGAAATGATACCTTTGCGCCTGGATAATATCATGTTCAATAGCAAAGACCCAGACATGCTTTATCTCCATCAAGGCTGTAACGACAACCAAGCAGGTGGCCCAGAGAATGAATCCCCTTAGGGTGCATGGAGGCGTGAGGCCAAGGATTGGGTAGAAGGCCTGGCGGTCAAGCTGTGATGATGCTGCTTCGGCTGAAAGGAAGGGATCTCGATCTTCACGCCGCCTGCGGCAAACGCCTTACCCAGGAGAGAGAGACACACATCTGCCGGGGTGTCGCCATCGTCACAGGATGCGTGTCAGTGTGTGGCGAGGGAATATCTGCTTGTACGAGGCTTTGAATCCAGAAGGTACCCTGGCACCGTCTTTCCTTTCGCTCATGCTCTGTGTTTTGTGTTTGTTTTTTTCCCTCGCCCAGTACTTCAGTTTCACACTGCCCTAAGCACCGACCGTAGGGTTTTGAGTCCACGCAGAGAGATCCAACTGCAAGGCTGGGGTTGATAGATGCAAACTATGACATTGAGAATGGATAAGCCACAAGGTCCTGCTGTCCAGCACAGGGAACTCTATCCAGTCTCTTGGGATAGACCAGGATGCAAGATACTATGAGAAAAAGAATGTATATATATGTAGGACTGGGTCACTTTGCTGTACAGCAGACATGGACACAACACTGCAAATCAACTAGGATAAAAAATAAAAACAATAAAGGTTCAATTAGATGTTATCATATTCCTCCGTGTTCTGGTAACCTCTCAGCAGTGAGGCATGCTGTCTGAGTCCTCCTTTTCTCCTGCCTGGAGATGAAAACCACCAAAGGCAGTCTGGGTGTGGTGTGGTCTGTATGAGTTTCCCATGGCTGCTGTAAGAAGTTGCCTCAAACGTGGCAGCTTGAAACAACACTCGTTGTCGTTGTGGTTCTGGAGGTCAGAAGTCCAGAAGAGGGTCTCACTGGGCTAAAATCTCCACGTGGACAGAGCTGCCTTCCTCCTGGAAGCTTTAGGTTTGAATCCATATGCTTGCCTTGTTCAACCTCGAACCTCTAAAGGTGCCTGGCTTACTTCCTTGTTCCGAGCACATCACTCTGACAAGGCTTCCGTCACCACAGCTCCTTCTGTGCCTCGGCCCCTGCTGTTTCCCTTTTATAAAGACTTTTGGGATGACATTGGTCCCACCTGGATAACCTGCCATCATCTCCCCAGCTCAAGGTCCTTCACTGCACCTGCCAAGTCCCTTCTGCTCAGTAATGTAACGCATGCACAGCTTTCATGGCTTAGGATGTGGGCATCTTTAAGTGCTGTTATTTTGCCCCCTGCAGGTCAATTCCCAGTTCTTTTTTTAATTTTTATATTCTTGTTTATTTATTTCTGGCTGAGTCTGCAGCATGTGGAAGTTCCTGGGCCGGGGACTGAACCCACGCCACAGCAGCAACCCAAGCTGCTGCAGAGACAATGCCAGATCTTCACCCTGGGGGGCCACCTGGGAACTCCACCAGTTCTTTTTTATAGAAATTTATTTCTTTGAAGTGTACTTGAGTGACAATGTGGTGTAAGTTTCTGCTGTATCGCAAAGGGATTCAATTTTACGTATACACACACACATACATACATTCTTTTTCAGATTCGTTTCCGTGATGGTTTATCCCAGGATATTGAGTACAGTTCCCAGTGCTATACAGTAGCACTGTTATTTACTGTTTTTTACCCTGCCTATGTGTAATAGTCTCCCTCAGCTAACCATAAACTCCCAGTCCATCCCTATCCCACCCACCCTCCCCCTGGGCAACCGCAAGTCTGTGTTCTATGTCTGTGCGCTGTTTCTATTTTGTACATAGGTTCATTTAGGCCATATTTTAGATTCCAGATATAAGTGATATTATATGGTGTTTGTCTTTCTCTTTCTGACTTACTTCACTTAGTGTGATAATCTCTAGTTCCATCCATGTTGCTGCAAATGGCATTATTTTGTTCTTTTTTATGGCAGAGCAATATTGCATTGTGTATACGTGCCACACCTTCTTTTATCTATTTGTCTGTCATTGGACATTTAGGTTGTTTCCATGTCTTGGGGCTATTGTGAATAGCGACGCTATGAACATAGGGGTGCATTATCTTTCTGAAGTGTAGTTTTGTCTGCCCTGCCCAATTCTGAGCTCCATATGCCTAAGCAGCCAAGGTGGGCACCTGCTGGTTCTTACTTCACACGGTGAATAAGCGCATTCAATACTGAAAGGCTGAACTAAAACAGCAAATTAGACTTCTCACTTGACTTTAATCGTTGGAGAGATTGAGCTGTCGAGACTATTGCTCTATGAACTAATATACGCCAGGGCTGTAAATTTTCATTGGCAACGGGATTTAATTTTCATAGCTATCAGGAAGGTGATCTTTATTTGCATTGAAAATGGTGTACGGATGACTTAAGGAAAAGTATATATGATTGATGGACAGGATTATTAGAAGCGATATTCAAAGGGCCATTGCTTTCAGAAAAATCATTCAGCCTTCTGGGCTTGAAAAATGGATATCTTACTGATTGTGTGCAATCAAGGTCCAGTGACGCAATGTACTGATAAATACGTTCCTAACTGCTTGATGAAGTTTAGAAATAACAAAGCCATATCGATCAACCTGTGAGGATGATGTTAACACTACTACAGAAAGGAGAGGGTTACAATGAGATTTAGAAGCCTATAATTCCTATAATTGAAGGGCTCTTCAAAACACTATGACCTCCAGTGATTTCTTAAGTTTATTAGTACAATTTTTTTCCTGATCGTATAACCCTTTCAGGGCTTAGTTGTAGGAATTGACCGCGCCCCTTATTGAGCTTCTAGACACACTCATTTATTCAGAAAGGCTCAGGAAGCCTATTGCATGTACAGCACTGTGCTAAGAACACTGCATGAAAACATAGGAATAGCTAGGCTTACAGCATAGAGGAGATGCCCGGAAGTAGTCTGTCAGTTGCTAAGCTGTCCTGAGAGCCATCAACGTGTGCATCTGTGGAAACATTTCCTAGAGTGTTTGTGTCTTTTGTGGAACCAATGCCCAGATGTGTCATGTGGACCAGGGCACAGCTGTGGAGAGTTTCGAGGAAAATCTTAGTCTGGCTTCTTGGTAGAGGGTATAGAGTCTTGACACCCAAATTCTGGCCAGGGGACCAGCAGTGCATTGGTTCCCTAGGCTTCTGCAACAAACTACTGCAAACTGGATGTCTTAACACCGTAGAAATGTATTCTCCTGCCATTCTGGAGACCAGAAGTCTAAAAGCAGGGTGTTGGAGGGGCTGAACTCCTCTACAATTTCTAAGGAAGGGTCCTTATTTGCCTCATTGAGTATCTAGTGATTTCTGACATTCCTTGGCATATAGACACATCATGCCAGTCTCTGGCTCTGTCTTTCCCTTCCTTCTTCCTTCTGTGTTTTCATGCCCAAATCTCCCCTGCTTAGAAGGACACTAGTCCTTGAATACGGGGCCCACCTTAACTCAATATAACCTCCTCTTAACTTGATTACATGTGCAAAGACCTCCTTTCACATTCAGTATGGTTAAGCCTTCAACCCATCTTTTTGGAGGACACAGTTCAACCCACTACACAAAACACCAGCATCACTCTGGAGGTCCTTGAAATCAGATGTCCCGAATCTAGGCCAGAGCTCTTGAGTCAAAATCTGCATTTTTATCAAGATCCCTAAGTGTTTCATGTGCACAATAATAGCCTGGGTATGGGGCAAAAATAAAACAGGTCCTATTTTAAGATAGGCAGATAGCTTAGCAAGATGGCATTCGGTCAGGTGGTACCACAGTGACCTGGCCTGAAACAGCAAGAGAACAAGATGAAGAGGAAGGGAAGGTACCAATCTTGAAAAAGCATCTTGGTAAAGATTTTTGGGGACCTGGGGCACTGGAATACTTGCCATCCTGTGAGTATCGTGATCACAGTTGTCTTTCGAGTTTGAGTGACTGCTTTGGGGAAGACTGAATAGGGTAAAAACTGGACAAGGTGATCCGTTTAAGAAGAATATGCAGAGATGCTGGGAGGATTAAGTTGCACCTGCATGGTGGCGTCAGGAATGAAAATGAACCAAGAGATTCTCAATACAGGGGAGCAAAAGCATGGCTCAGTGAGACTTGATGACCACCTGAATGTAGGAAGATGGAGGAGAATCGTCAGTGATGACCCATAGTGGTGCTGAGCAAGTATGTGGATTGTGGGGCCACTCACCAGGGATAAGGCAATCCAGGAGGACCAGCTGTGAAGAGATTTTCTCAGACAGCCCAGAGCTGACCTGCATTGACTGACACTGTGTTAAACCATCTCCCAAGATCCCTTTCCTTCTTCTGAGTCCTCCTTCCTCCGCCTTAACTCCCACATACCCTATGCAACTTCCATCTCAGCATTTCCTTAGTGACAGGTCAACATGGGACAAAGGCCATGCCCTGATTCTGTCACAACAGTCCACATCCTCTCAAGAATGATGAATGTGGGGGCAAAGAGCAGAGATTACATGAGGTGATTCATATGATTTAATGACACTGCATATGGCAGCTTTCGAGTAGTGGAAAAAAGACAAATGCCTGTCTTTCCATCTCTTCTAGTTTTATCATTTATTTACTGACCAGTCCATGGTCCCATATCAGGTCAGATGACACTCAAATTAACATCATTTAAAAGAGGTATTTACGCTGTGTACTGGTTTCCTGTGGCTGCTTTAACAAATGACCACAACCTTGGTGGCTCAAAATCATACAAATTTATCATCTTACAATCAGAAGAGGTCATCTTGGAAGTCAGAAATCAGAAAGGGGATTTTGTGGGCTCAAATCACGTTTTTGGCAGGGTTGTGTTCCTGCTGGAGGTTCTGGGGGAACCCGTTTGCTCTCTTCTTTCAGCTTCTAGAGATGCCTGCATTCCTGGTGCGTGGCCCCTCCATCCATTTTTAAAGCCAGGAATCCCGTCACCTCTTTTTCCCATGTTCACACCCCCTCTCTGACTCTAAGCCTCCTGCCTTCCTCTTAGTAGGGCTTTTGTGATTAAAGTCCCCCTTTTTTAAGATCCAGATTCTAGTCCCATCATGCAAGTTTATTTTGCAATGGAGTATGACATGTGGACAGGTTCTGGGGCTAGAATGGGACATTCGAGGGGTCCATTATGCTGCCTCCCACACACTGGGACTCCATGCCAAATAGTGGCCGGGTTACAGGGGAACCATGAAGATGCAGCAAGAGATGCCAATACTGGAGGTCTTACTGTTGATAGTCCCACGGGGAGAAGGGGAAGGAGGTCACCCATAAAAAGAGACGGTCCTCCGGAGAAAGAATCATCATGGTGAGAAATGCCTTTGCTTAAGAGATCCTGCCATCCTAAGCAGCATCCTAGGGAGAAAGGTGAGAGGATAAACACCCTCAGGTCTTGCGCCTTTAACCTTGATCTCCTGGCTG
The DNA here is from genome assembly GCA_004024745.2 of Catagonus wagneri. NCBI lineage: Eukaryota > Metazoa > Chordata > Mammalia > Artiodactyla > Tayassuidae > Catagonus > Catagonus wagneri. The sequence goes on from PVHT021183672.1 coordinate 3,762,279, forward strand.
GGCTCCCCAGCATCCAGATCCAAGCAAGACCGAAGCGTCAGGGACCCCGCTGCTGGCATCCAGACCACTCAGCCCCTGGAGGGAGGCAGGCGAGTAGATCGGAATTTGTGACTGGATGGATTCCCAGCATCGTGCATCCTCCATGCCCTCAAATGCTTGTGCGTCGTTGATCTGGGGCAACATCCTGACCCGTCTGTGTCCAGTCCACCTCCACGTCATTGCGGGTGACACCAGTCTGTTCAGAGTCTACAAAAGTCAGCCACCGCCCTATCCTTGACAAAAGCTAAAAGTGAGCATATATAATAAGCGCACGTAATCTTTGCAAAGATTCCTCTAAGTGATGTCACCGGATATTTGTCTTTGGCTTTTCACTTAGTGTGATCATCTCTAGGTCCATCCGTGTGGCTGCAAATATATGCATGACTGAATCATTTGCTGTCCACCTGAAAACTAACACCATGAGGCAAATCAGTGGTAATGAACCCAGCTAGAATCCATGATGATACAGGTTCAATCCCTGGCCTTGCTCAATGGGTTAAGGATTCAGCATTGCTGGAAGCTGTGGTGTAGGTCACAGATGCAGCTGAGATCTGGTGTTGCTGTGGCTGTGGTGTAGGCTAGCAGCTGCGCTCAGATTCAACCCCTAGCCCAGGAACTTCTCTTTGCTGCAGGTGTGGCCTTAAAAAGACAAGAAAGAAGAAAGAAGGAAAAGAGAGAGAGAGGGAGGGAGAGAGAGAGAAAAGAAAGAAAGAAAGAAAGAAAGGCAGACCCAGAAAAAAGCACCAAAACTGTTCTCTGATAAAAAGCTGTTTGTTTGGGGGAAAATAATAAAAGGGAAAAACCATTAAAAAAGGTTTGTAGAGTGGCTGCAGTCCACAGCCCTGATTGTTTTAAGATGACCTGGTTAGCAAGTGATGTCTGCTTTTCTCCATTTTTCTCTCCATCTGCCAGCAGCCCAACTCTAACCAGTGGAGTTCAAACCAAATAGGATTTAGATTTTCATTGCTTTTTTTTTTGGTTCAAGGTGTACCCACGAGTCTTGAGGTGTGAAGGAACGTGCTTATTGTCATGAAACCCTTATGCCCTGAAGTAGAGAGAACACTTGACTTTTAAGGATGCGTTCTCTAATCATTTCCAATACGTCGCTGGCCTCATAAAAATCTGCAGGTGCGCTCAGCGCTTGGCAACGTCAGCGTCAGGTCACTAGGGGAGATTGGAAAGCGGCGTATCAGCTGTAGTTTAAATGAAATATCGATTACAAACCTCTTTTAATGCAGCTCATTGGGTGTGTGTGTGAGCACATCTGAACATCTTAAGAAGCTCTTGCATTCTACCCCCTAAAAGCAATAGAAATGGAATCAATGGAGGCAGGTTTGGGGTGGGCCGGCAGGGAAAATGAAATATGCTGCTGTTTTAGCTGCTGAAATAGAGGTTTTTCTTTTTTTAGGGTGGTGAAATTCAGATACCATAAAAGTAGTCTATTAATTCTTTTAAAGAATGCAGCTCAGTGGCATTTAATATATTCACAATCTCTTGCAACTATTACCACTAAATAGTTCCAAAACGTTTTTATCATCCCAAAGAGAAACCTTGTTCCCCTTAAGTAATCTCCCATCGTTATGTCTCCCCCAGCCCCAGGAGGCGGGGGAGTCTGTGTGTGCATGTGCGCGTGTATGTATATTATGCTGTCACATAGGTATAAAACCAAGTCATTCCACAGACCTTGTTTTATCTTCACATGCTAATCATGAAATCAGTTAATGCTATTCTTGTCTTTAATACTCCTTTTTATTTTTGAACACTGAAAGTTCAAAGCAAATCAGTTTAATAACATATACACGAGAGAGCCCCGGGAAGCCTGACTCACTCTTTAATCCTTTTGTATTAATTTTTTAATATGGAAACTCTCAAACGCATGGCAAAACGAGAGTGAATCTCGGAGTTGTGGCTCAGCGGGTTGAGAACCTGACTGGTATCCATGAGAATGCGGGTTTGGTCCCTGGCCTCACTCAGTGGGTTAAGGATCCAGTGTTGACACAGCTTGAGCCTAGGCCACAGATGCAGCTTAGAACCGGAACGGCTGCAGCTGTGGCACAGGCTGGTAGCTGCAGCTCCGATTCGATCCCTAGCCTGGAAACTTCCATATGGCCATAAAAAGAAAAAAGAAAGAATGAATGACTCTGTAGACTTGACCTGAATGTCCCATAATAAACATTTGCCAACCTTTTTTTTTTCTTTTTTTGCTGCACCTGTGGCATATGGAAGTTGCCAGGCTAGGAGTTGAACTAGAGCTGCAGCTGTCAGCCTACACCACAGCCACGGCAACACCGGATCCTACACCACAGCTCTCAGTGACACTGGATCCTTAACCCACTGAGCAAGGCCAGGGATGGAGTCCACATCCTCGTGGCAGCTGTGGCAGGTTCTTAACCCACTAAGCTACGACGGGAATGCCATGCCTCCATGCCAGCCTCTTTTGTTTATTCTCCTGCTTCTGTCTTTGTTGACGAAGTCTGGTCCATTTTCCACTCAGCATTCCCAGAGAGGAAGCTGGTCGATAAACGTGGTGCTCCTGTCACAGCTGGACTTGTTTCCATAGTATATGCCCCAAAATATGTGCTGCCTGGTGCTCATGAATCTGACCTTCTTTGGGAAGAGGCTCTTGGCAGAGGTGATTTAGTTAAGGCTCTTGAGATGAGATGTTGCTGGGCAGACCCGTGGGTCCTAAACCCAATGTCACGTGTCCTTAACAGAGATGGAAAAAGAATAGAGAGAAAGACCCGCAGAGCGCAAAGGCTGAAGACAGAGGCAGAGGTGGCTGGTGAAACCAAAATCCAAGGAACACCAGGAATTTCCAGCAGCCACCAGAAGCTGGGAGAGAGGCGTGGACCAATGCTCTCTGAGCATCCTGGTGGGAACCAGCCCCCGTTAACACCTTACCTGCAGTCTCTGGCCTCCGGAACGGTCCTTTTAAGACACCCAGTGTGCGACTTTACACAGCTTTCCCTAGGAATCTCATCCAACACCGAAGAAAATCTCCAAGAGCTCCGTAAAGTCATCAGACCCTCGCTGTCGTCCACACTTTGCTGATCTTCTCCCAAAATGATGGTTTGGTGATCAGATAAGGATCCAGTTTCGGTTTGTAGAACCATCTTAACAGGAGCATCAATCTGGAAAATAACCCCACGTTGAAGAAGGGTCAAATTCAGCCTCGCATATAATCAGCCCCATTCTCTATCCGGGCATAGGGCACGTTGAGTGGAAAACAGCCGCTCAGATTTAGGCTAAATATAAAGGTAAACAACCCCCAAACCACACATGACTTCCTATGTCACGATGGGCACACGGATGCCAAGACACACAGAAAAACCTAAAAGAAAGTATCAAACAGAAGAACCGAATTTGGGAACCGGAGCCAGCTTCTCTAGGATGAGTCAGGAAATCCATGTGCATGGTTTTTATTCTCTTTTTCCCAAAAGACAGTTGGAGGTTTTGTGTGTCTTGCGTGGACTGCGACCCTGAGTATGAATTTACGCAGGTCTTACGCGCCCCACTGTCCAAGAGCTGTGAGTTCGCGTCTGTTTGGTTTGCGGATACCCCAGGTTTCATGTGCATAAGAGAATGTGAAGCATATTGCCTGACAAGCTCTGGTTGCCTCAGCAAGGCTTACTGACCTCAGCTGAATTTACGTTCGATTTGACAATTCAGGTGATGGGTCTTGCATGTATTTTGTCGTGGGTTACTTCGACAGGACACCTCGGTGGCACCGAAGCCTTGAGCCTCAAAGTTTGTTTCCATCTGCCTTGTCCGTGAACCTGCCTCTGACCTTTCTCGATCAGCACCCTGATTTGCGATCCCTCCAGTAGAGAGATTCCAGTGTTTTGCCTTGCCTTCCCTTTTGCACAGTAGCATGAAGATGATGGATGCCCTGAACGAGGGGTAATTAACAACTGGATCAGAGCTGTTGGACAGAAGCTATGACTTTCCTGTAGGTTTCTCGTCTCCCCCTTCCTCCTGGGCAGGCTTGCTTACCTAAAGATACTAATTTAGAACTGCGATGAAGAAGCCTGATGTCTCTGCGGGCTGGTCCGTGGGAGATAAATTGCTCGGTATTTTCACATCTCGCATGGTAATGTTGTATGTCGACTGCACGTCTGGTGCGACCGCAAATAGCTTCTTCGAAGGTCGCCGTGTGCCTTTTAACGTGTGAAATGCAGACGTGCGGTGACAACTAGTTGTTTGAAAATCCTTGGCGGGGAAAAAATAAATGATCTTTTAAAAAATCAGCCAAAACGTGCCTTCCTGTGCCCAAAGTGTATTTCAGTTATGTCTGAATTTTTTTTTTTATTGAAGCATAGTTCATTTACTGTGTCTAAATGGATTCAGCGTATAATTATACAGGTTCTTTATCAGATTCTTTTCCATCCTGGGGTGTTACAAAATGTGGGGCATAGTTCCCTGGTCTGCAGTGCAATTCCTTTCTTGTTTACCTCTTTTCTACAAATGAACTGATTTACAAAACAGAAACAGACTCAGGGACATAGAAAACAAACTCACGGTTACTAAAAGGAAAAGGCAGGAGAGAAAAATTAGGAGTTGGGGATGAACAGATACCCGCTGAATTTTTGAGGTCAACAGTTATACCTCTTATGAATGTGATTACCAAAATCCTGTATTTATTCCAGTGAGGTGTCTCAGTCATGCAGTTTTACCCAAGATCATTTTAACGTCCTGTCACTGATTTTTACTTTGACTGTGGTCAGTTTCGCTGAAGGAGGAATGCAACGAGAACAAGTCGGTAAAGCAAAAGCTTTTGCATTTAATCAGGTCCTATTTGCTTATTTTATTATTTATTTTTTTTACCTTTTCTTTGGTTTTGGGGCCACACCCGTGGCATATGGAAGTTCCCAGGCCAGGGGTCGAATTGGAGCTGCAGCTGCTGGTCTACAGCGCAGCCCCAGCAAGGACAGATCCTTAACCAGCGAGCAGGACCAGGGATTGAACCCGCATCCTCATGGATGGGTTTGTTACCGCTGAACCACAGTGGGAACTACCTATTTGTTTATTTTTTGTTTTTATTTTCATTATTCTAGGAGGTGGGCCCAATGAGGCATTACTCTGATTTCTATCAAAGGGTGTTCTACCTATGTTTTCCTCTAGGAGTTTTATAGTATCTGGCCTTACATTTAAGTCTTTGACCGATTTTGAGTTTACTTTTGGGTATGGTGTAAGAGCATATCCTGATTTCATTCTTGAGCGTCTAGCTGTCCAGTTTTCCCAACACCCCTTATTGAAGAGACTCTCCTTTCTCTGTTGTGTATTCTTGCAAATCATTAAGTTGACACAGTTCCTTAAATTTACCATAAGCAATGGAAAGAGACACTTAAGGTGGATAAATGTCACGCTTTGCAAGTGATAACTCAGTAAAGATATTTGAGGAGCTGTAGAGATTTTATTGACCAGCCAGTTGGTAGAGAGCTTTACGAGATCATATCTAAAGGATGGACTCGAAATTAAGTTTCTGGTTTTCGAAAGTCCCATTGACAACTAAGTCTTAAGGGATTGGTGAAATCCCCTCACTCGTTTGCAGCTAAGAAAGCAGATGGTGTTTTGCATTATCAATGATACCTTTCTCCTGCATTGTTGAAGATCTGCTTAGCCTCTTCCGGGCGTCTCTTCCTCTCTCTGTCTCATGATGGGGTCCTTGGAGATGGCATTTTCATGGAACTGGCCCTTAAGATAAAATTTCATAAAATTCTTTTTTTTTTCCTGCATATGTAATTGTTGAGTTGAAGTCCTGTGTCTTCATCAGCACCATTCTTTTCAGAGCATTTCATTTCTTCAGCGTGGTGTGTAAAATCTCGACCATTTCTTACTTTTTAGAGATGAAACCATGTCTTTGAAGGAAAACAAATAAATGCCTATCTGTCTACAATTGTGTATTTAGTAAAAATAGCCTTTGGCAGGAAAGCATAAAGAATAGAATGGAGAAAAACGACATAGAGAATCGAAAACCAATGTGCAGAAGTAAAGAACCCATGCCTTTATCTTCTGTATTATGCAGGTTGAAATTCAGATTGTTTCCTTTTGTTTGTGTAAAAAGTGGATGGGTAAGAAATGAATACAATTAAATATCAAAATGGTCAAATAGCAACACCAAGGAAAATGTAACAGGTCTGAAAACAAGGCATATAAATAAAATTCTCTGTACTGGAATTTTGTTTTGATGAATAAATGAGATAGATAAATGATTGCTGTAAGTTAACATTTGTAGTGATAATATTGAAGAACTTCAAGCAGGACAAACTTACACGCAGCAAAAGGCAGTAAATTTGGAAAAAAATTGTTGGAATGACTCAGAGAAAAACGCATGAATATTGTTTTCTTTTAGCTGCCAATGCAGTATATGCTATGCTGCCTTAGCCACTCTGAGGAACAATTTAACTAATTAATTTATTGCAACTATGTATTTACGTTAACGTCTTCGTTTCAGGTGTAGAGCACAGTGAATATTCAGATTCTTTTCCATGATAGGTTGTTACAGGACATTGAATATTGTCCCCTGTGCTGTACAGTAAATTGCTGTTAATCTATTTTATATATGGTAATGTGTACATGTTAATCCCAGATTCCCAGTGCACGCCCCCTTCTTTCTCCTTTGATAACCATAAATTAGTTTTCGATGTTTATGGGTCTACTTCTGTTCTGTAAATAGGTTCATTTGTATCATTATTTTAGATTCAGCATATACATGATACTGTCTTTCTTTGTCTTCTTTCACTTAACATGATAATCTCTAGCCCTGTCTACATTGCTCTAAATGGCACCGTTTCATTCTTTTTTATGGCTGAGTAGTATTCCATGGTGCCACATCTCCTTAATCCATTCATCTGTTGATGGACATTTAGGTTGTTTCCATGTCTTGGCTATTGCGAACAGTGCTGCTAGGAACATAGAGGGGCATATATGTTTTAGAATTATGGTTTTCTCTGGCTACATGCCCAGGAGTGCGAATGCTGGATCATACGTTAATTCTGTATTTGGTTTTTTCAGGAACCTCATACTGTTCTCCGTAGCGACCGCACCGATTTCCGTCCCCACCAACAGTGTGGGGGCCCTTAAGAGAAAATTCTAGAATAGAAATCACAGTGTTTCTGTTGTTGGACAGTAATGGCCATTTTATAAAACATACCATATTTTGCAGAAATCATTATATTTGGCTCATCAAAATACGGATTCTTCGGGAGTTCCCATCATGGCTCAGTGGTTAATGAATCCGACTAAGAACCATGAGGTTGCGGGTTCGATCCCTGGCCTTGCTCAGTGGGTTAAGGATCCGGCATTGCCGTGAGCTGTGGTGTAGGTTGCAGATGCGGCTCGGATCCCGCGTTGCTGCGGCTGTGGCGAAGGCCGGCAGCTACAGCTCCTGTTAGACCCCTAGCCTGGGAACCTCCATATGCCGTGGGTGCGGCTCTAGATAAAAGGCAAAAAGACAAAAAAAAAAAAAAACGGATTCTTCGCCAGCCTCCCGAGTGATCTAGGACCTAAGGATTTCTCCTGACACCCCTCCCGAGCATCCTCTGGGCTGTAACTCTCTCTACGTTGCTGAATTGTTGCATGTGCTCCAAGTTGCATCCCACTGTCCAGAAATATATGTGATTTCTCATCGCCTGGGGAATTCTCACTCACCTAGAATGGGAACGCGACCCAGCTGTGTTGACTACATGCTCTTCTTTCCTGAAACGACTGCAGGGTGTCAACAGTTGAGGGATGGAAATGAGAATCCAAGTTAATGGGTAAACCCTTTCCAGCTGCACCTGAGGTTTCTGTGCACCGCCCTTGCTGCCACCTGCCTGGATGTGGCTAAGAGTCTACAAGATGGTTGGCTGACCACCAAGCTCTCCCTTTTTAAAATTTATTTTTTATTAGAGTATAGTTGTTTTACGGTGGTGTACCAATTTCTGCTATACAGCAGAGTTGACCCAGCTTACATCTATATCCATTCCTTTTGTTACATGATCTTCCATCATGGTCCACCCCAGTAGGGTGATATTGTTCCCTGTGCTGTATAATAGGACCTTATTTTGGGGAGGGGGGTTGGGGGGGCGCTGCACCTGCAGCATATGGAAGTTCCCAAGCTAGGGGTTGAATCAGAGCTATAGCTGCTGACCAGTGCCATAACCACAGCAATGGGGGATCCAAGCTGTATCTGCAACCTGCACCACAGCTCACAGCCACACCGGATCCTTAACCCACTGGGCAAGGTCAGGGATCAAACCCTCATCCTCGTGCATACTAGTCGAATTTGTTTCCACTGTGCCACAGTGGGAACTCCCTGCTTATTCATTCCAGATGTCATAGTTTGCATCTACCAACTCAAAACTCCCCATCAATCCCACTTCCTCTCCCTCTCCCTTGGCAAGCATGAGGCTGTTCTCTATGTCTGTGAGTGTTTCTGTTTTATAGACAGGTTCATTTATGACATATTTTACATTCCGCATGTAAGTGATAGCATATAGTGTGTGTTTCTCATTCTGACTTAATTCACTTAGTAGGAGAATCTCTAGCTTCAGCCATGTTGCTGTGAATGGCATTATTTCCTTCTTTTTCATGACTGAGTAGTATTCCATTGCATATATACAGTACATCTTCTTAATCCATTCCTCCGTCAGTGAACATTTGGGTTGTTTCCATGTCTTGGCTATTGTGAATAGTGCTGCTATGAACATAGGGGTGCATGTATCTTTTGAATTACAGTTTTGTCTGGATATATGCCCAGGAGTGGGACTGCTGGGTCATATAGTAATTCTATATTTAGTTTTCTGAGGAATCTCCATACTGTTTTCCGTAGTGGCTGTGCCGATTTATATTCCCACCAACAGTGCAGGAGGATTCCCTTTTCTCCACATCCTCTCCAGCGTTTGTTATTTGTAGACTTGTTAATGATGGCTGTTCTGACTAATGCAAGATGGTACCTCACTGTAGTTCTAATTTGCATTTCTCTAATAATTAGTGGTGTTGGGCATTTTTTTCATGTGCCTCTCGGCCATCTTACATCTTTGGAGAAATATCTGTTTGGATCTTCTCCCCATTTTTTCTACAAGCTCTCCCTTCTGAATAGCATCTACACACATTTGAGAGGATAAGCTTGTTCTAGCACAGAACAACTTTCTTCTCTCGCTCAAAAGAAAAGACACAGACATTTGATATATGAAGACTGTCATTTATCCTTAAGTTACTTTTCCAAACCCATCCGACACCCTATTTCCTTAACCTCTTGGCCAGTCCTCTGCCTAAATAGTGTAGTATTCCCCTGGCTCACACCTCAGACTGTAATTCTTCTGTGGTCCCTTTGGTTTGAAGCATGGTTCACATGAAGGGTCCCTGCAAGGTTAGCTGAACCCTGATCTAAGACGCAGACAGTTCCCACAGTGGGGAGGTCAAATACTTAGAACTTAGACGGTGTTACTTGTGGTTGGTTTACGTCGGGGGTGTGGGAGTGAAGAAGAGGGGTGAGGAAGTGGGAAGGAGAAAAAAGAGAACTAAGGATGAATTTCTATAGTATAAAGTTGCCAACACAAAACAACTATGGAAAATCTTGAAGTGGTTTTTTTTTTTTTTGGAGTTAGTCTACTTACAATGTTGTACTAGTGTCAGGTGTACAGCAAAGTGAATCGGACACACAGACACACACACACACACACATAAAAATATATATATAGACACACACACAAACACACATATATATATATAGAATCGAGATATACACTTATATACACACACTCATATATATATTCTCCCATATAGGTTAGTACATATGGGTTATTACAAACTATTGAGTAGATTTCCCAGAACTACGCAGTAGGTTTTATTAATCATCTGCTTTATACAGTAGTGTGTATATATGAATCTCATCCTCCCCCCACCGTGGTTTTCCCCACGGTGCCCCCAAGATTGCTTTTGAACTCTGCGAGTTTGTTTCTGACATGGACGGACCTAGGGGTGGTCATACTGAGTGAGGTCGGCCAGACTGAGACAGACATGTCATATGAGATAACTTGTATGTAGAATCAAAAAAAAAAGGTGTAAAAGAACTATTTTTTCTTTATTAGGAACAATGGTAAGAGAGAAAAGCTAACACATTACCTGAAAGTGAAGTCACCTATCTCAAATCTATATTTTTCATGCTTGGTGGCATTGTTTCTGGAATTTATGTTCCAGACAACCATATGGACCGAGATGATTGTGTCTGTATTGTGGAGGCTTACCTGGGTATAGAAGCTTTCCTGTGTACAAAGGCTTACCTGGGCGTAGAGGCTTACCTGTGTATGATGGCTTACCTGTGTGGAGGCTTACTTGTGTATAAAAGCTTACCTGGGTGGAGAGGCTTACCTGTGTATTATGGCTTACCTGTGTGGAGGCTTACCTGTGTATGATGGCTTACCTGTGCGGAAGCTTACCTGTGTATAAAAGCTCACCTGGGTGGAGAGGCTTACCTGTGTATTATGGCTTACCTGTGTGGAGGCTTACCTGTGTATAAAAGCTTACCTGGGTGGAGAGGCTTACCTGTACATAGAAACTCACCTGTGTGTTGAGGCTCCACTTTTATTGGTTCTGCCCCTCTCTTCTTTGAGTAAGATTGATAAGAATCAGGCCAGGGCTCCCTTTTATCAAATGCATGGAACCTGCCCATCACCCTTTCCCAAAATCAGAAGAACTTAATGGAGCTGTTATTTCATAACGGTGTTTCTCAGGAATCCCATAGGTCTCAGAAAATAACATTTGGAATGTCCTATGGCCCCGTGGCCCTGTTAAATAAATCAAGTAATGTTAAGTATCTTCACTGTGTCCAAGTGTATCAAGGGGACAGTGCTCAGAGGGAGAGCCTTGTGAATGGTAAGATATCTGCCCCCAAGGCACAGTGGTCCAAAGTGAACTCTGTTCTATTTTCCATCATGTGTTTTACAATGCCTTTTTTTTTTTAGTTTTATTTTATTTTTTAGATTTTTATTTTTTCCTTTATAGTTGATTTACAGATTTCTGTCAATTTCTACTGTATAGCAAAGTGACCCATCATACATACATACATACATATATGCATTCTTTTTCTCACATTCTCCTCCATCACGTTCCATCCCAAGTGACTAGACATAGTTCCCTGTGCTATACAGCAGGACCTCATGGCTTATCCACACCAAATGCCATAGTTCGCATTTATTAACCCCAAACGCCCATTCCCTCCCCCTCCCTCCCCCTTGGCAACCACAAGTCTGTTCTCCAAGTCCATGAGTTTCTTTTCTGTGGAAAGGTTCACTTGTGCCATATATTAAGTGATATCTGGAAACAATTTCTTCTTAAAAAAAATTCATCTCGGCACCACCACCTGTCTCTACAGCTTTTTGTTAATCCTATCACATCCATTTATAAATGTTAGACCAAAAAAAAGAGAAAAAAAAGTGAAGGGGAAAAGAAAGCATATTTTATTTTTATTCTTCTCCAAATGAGGTCAAGGTTTAAAATTTATTTTCACTTATTTTTGTAAAATTTTGTTGAAATTACAATGCTGTGTTAGTTTTAGGTATACAGTAAAATGGTTCATATATATATTCTTTGTTTACCTTCTTTTCCATTAATTACAAGGTAGTGATTTTCATTTCTGTGTCACAGACTGGGTCCTCATTTTTTATTTTATGTATAGTTCAGTTCATCTGAAATATATATGCCCAAAGTAACTTAGGCCATTAATAATGTAATTTGTGGTTCCCCACCCTGTATTTTTTCTAAAACTTAGGTGAAAATCAGCAGTTATCTGAATGGACAAGGCTTGGCCTGTTTTTACTTTTCAACTGGAAATTTTCACTTTAAAGGCATAATTGTGAAGAAAGGAAGGTCCTGAGATACTGCCTTCTTCCTATTTAAAAAAAAATTATTTCAGTGCAACTATGAAAATGAATCATTGAGTTTTGAAAACTATGCAGGAATTTTTCCTTTTCTATCACCTTACCCTTTCCCAGTAAAAGGCTGTGTTTATCTTGCCTTGCTGAGCTATTGATGCCATTGGCAAAGATCTGACCTGGTGTGTTTCATTCATATTTTATTCGGAATCATGTCTTTATATATGAAGCTTTGATTATTTTTCCCCTGAAATTGTTCAGACTTTCATTTCTTATTTTCTCCCTTACATGGAAAAATCCCTTCGTCTTTCTTTAATGGAATTCTCGGACAGGAATGAACACGGGTCAGTTTGAACCAGGTTCATCATCTCATCTTTAGAATCGTTTTATGTGCATGTGCCATTTTCAAACTCAGGATATAGCAGATTTTATCAAATAGATAAGTATGGCCAATAGTGAGGTGTATCTATCACTCACTCCAGAATGTCGCTGTTCATATTTCTGTTGTGTATTTCACTCTCGTAAAAAAGTAAATTACGTTTTCTTCTTCTTTTTTTTTTTCTATTCCGAACTCGATTCTGATCATTTTACCTCAAAGGCAGTACATTCGTAGAAGGCTCAGAGTCATCAGTATTAAACCATAGGTCCCACAAATCAAACTTGCATGGGCTTTGTAATTTCTGTTACATTTCTTTGAGCCACAGACATTCCATTTTAACTGGGAACTGTCTTGCCAGAAAAAAATGCGTTCTTCTAGGATACAGCACCATTTACTGAGCAGGGGGCTAGTACTTCCCTATAGTATTAATTAATCCATTTCTTCTTGCTGCCTTTTGAGTACACTTGACGGCAGAAGGAAAAAAAGAAGCAGCTCCCCATCACCCAGGGTGCTGCCCACAAAGAGGCCTTGGAGGAAAAAGGTATCGGAGGAAACTGGGACACAGGTTCCATGTTTAAGACACATGTTGGCAACAGTGTGTCCAATTTTTGCATCCTAAATACAGGTTCATCTACCCCAGGTAAGTACAGAGGTCTACTTCTCACACACACAGTTATAGAAATACCAGCATTCATCTTCAGTACGTGTATTATAGTCTTTGCATTGCTGCGTAGTCCAGAGAGCTTGGGACTTTGAAAAAAAATGGTAATCCGGCAACGTTTGGTTGACTTTAATATACGTTTCCCTCTGCATGGACTTGACAGGGACACTGAGGGGAGTCTGTGGTCTGTGCAATTAACTAGTGTCCGTAATATACATCATAGGTGTATTGGTAGGACCTGTAAGTGTCTTAGCATTGTGTATATATAAGTATTATGTGTGTGTGTGTTTGCAAGTATAATTTATTTAAAAATTTTTATCTGTAAATAAGCCAATGAATTTTATTAGGGTTATAGTTGTACGGCCCCCATCACAACCTAATTGCTGAGCATTTCCATCCCAAAGCCCAGCCCGTCCTCCCCCGTCCCATCTTGTTCCCCTTTGGCAACCATAAGTTCTTCAAAGTCTGTGAGTCTGTTCCTGTTCAGCAGATGAGTTCATTTGTATCCTTTCTTTTTTTTAGATTCCACTTATAACTGACGTCAGCATTACATGCATGTATATAGATGCGTCTAGGTTGCATCTATGTTGAGATTATATTCATATGTCTAATAAATTAACAGAAGGATCGACATTTGTTCTTCAAAGAACTCTCAAGTCATCCTAGTGGATTTTTCTTTTAAACATCAGCTGGATTCTATTTGCTAGATGTCTAACACATTTCTATCCACCTGTTGTCTGCCATCTCTTGGATTTTGTCAGTGCTTTGCGAGCTTGATGATAAGATCTGGAACTGTTTCTCCTTTTCTGTGTTCTAAACTGGGGTTAAATAGTAGCAAGGAAATCTTATTTGCAGAGAAGAAAATTGTGAAGCCATCTGCGAGTGCTCTCTTTGAGCGGGGAGAGTGGGTGAGGCAGAGACCGAAGCTGGGTCTCTCTGGAATTATGTAATTAGTCTGCAGTTTCTATTTCTTCAGGGGAGAAAAAGGCATTTACAGTAAATCATCTACTTTTAAGTTTTCAAATGCATTTGCGTGGACTGCAATGGCAAGTTGATTTTGATTCCTTAATCTTTTTCCTCTGATCATTTCTTCTGTTATACATTTGGACTTCCCCTCGTTTTTTATGATTCATATTAAACAGTTCACCTGTTGAATTTTTTCTCTTTGCCAAAGAAACAATCCTAAGATTTTTTTTTTTTTGTCTTTTGAGGGCCACGCCCATGGCATATGGAAGTTCCCAGGCTAGGAGTCGAATCAGACCTGCAGCTGCCAGCCCGGAAACAGCCCCAGCAATGTGGGTTCTGAGCCACATCTGCAACCTACACCACAGCTCATGGTAAGGCCGGATCCTTAACCCACTGAGCGATGCCAGGGATCGAACCCGCAAAGGCATGGTTCCTAGTTGGATTCATTTCCGCTGCGCCACAATGGGAACTCCTAAGACAGTGATTTTGAAGTTCCTGTTGTGGCTCAGTGGGTTAAGAACCCGACCTTGTATCCAAGAGGATAGATGTGGGTTTGATCCCCGGCCTCCCTCGGTGGGTTTAGGTTCTGGTGTGTAGGTTGCAGATTTGGCTCAGATCTGGCATTGCCGTGGCTCTGGCATTGCCGTGGCTGTGGTGTAGGCCCGCAGCTGTAACTCCGTTTTAACCCCTAGCCTGGGAACTTCAGTATGCTGCAGGTGCAGCCATTAAAAAAAAAAAAAATAGAAAGAAAGAACAGATAGTGATTTACTATCCTTTGGCGCCATACCCCCAGGTGATATCGCTGTGTTGTATGGGGATTCTATCCTTGAGATTTTTGAAGAAACTCCACACCGCTTTCCCTACTGGTTGTCCCAATCTGCAGGCTGACCAGCAGTCCCTAAGGGCTCCCTCCTCGCCACAGCCTTGCCGGCATTTGTTCCCTCTTTTCTGTTGAGTGCTGGACAGTCTAAGAGGTGTGAGCTGCTCTCTCACTGTGGTTTTGATCTGCCTTTCCCTGATGGTTAGCAACGTCTAGCAGTTTTTCCTATATCTGCTGGCGACTTGCATATCCTCTCTGGAAAATATAATGTCTGCTCAGGTCCTTTCCCAGTTTAAAAATCAGATTATTGTTGTTGTTTTTGCTGTTGAGTTTCTTATGTATTTATGTATTAATGTATTTTATGTATTTATGTATTATTTTGTGTATATATGTATTATTTATTCATGTCTTTATGTATTATGTGTGTATGTATCGATGTAATTTGTGTATTTACATATTAATATACGTTTCTTATGTATGTCAGATCTTAACCCCTTATCCCGTGTATGCGTTGCAAATATTTCCTCTCATTCCTTAGGCTGTCTTTTCATTGCGCTGATCGTTGCTTTTCTGTGCAGAAACTTAGCGGTTTGGTTTAGTATCTCTTGTTTATTTTTCATTTTGCTGCGTGTGCTTTCGGGGTCATTGCCAGAAAAATCATCGCCCTTGTCAAGGAGTTTTCCCCTTTCATCTAGGCGCTTAATGGCCTTTCATTTAAACCTTTAAGCCGCTTCAGGTTAATTTTTTGTGCATAGTGTCTGGAAGGGGTCCAGTTTAGTTCTTTTGCCTGTGGTTATCCAGTTTCTTCAGCACCATTTATTGAAGAGACTATTTTTTCTCCTTTGGGGATTCTTGGCTCCCTTGTCCGTTTTAGTTGACTGTATGTTAGATGCCTGGGGTTTTCCTGTTGTTGTTATGGCTGCACCTGCTGGGGGTAGAAGGGTAGAAGGGGAGCTGCAGCCGCCGGCCTCAGCTACAGCCGCCGCAACACCAGATCGGAGCCACATCTGCAACCTATGCCGTAGCTCATGGCAACACCAGATCCTTAACCCACTAAGCAAGACGAGGGATCCAACCCACATCCTCATGCACAGAATGTCGGGTTCTTAACCCGCTGAGCCACAACTCAACTCCAGCTGTCTGTTTTAAGTTTTGATCATTCTAAATAGACTATAAGTTCTGGTGTATGTGAGATTCTTTAATAATTTAACCCTGTAGGGAATGAAATATCCATCAAATCAACATAAGCTATCCAAAGCAAGAATCAGTTCATCCTGACTTAGGTTAATTATTTTAGAATTTTCAGTAGTAGCCCAAAGAAAGAAGAATGACCGTAAGTTTTCCTTCATGTCCAATTTTAAAGTCTTTGCGAGTTCCCTTGTGGCTCAGTGGGTTAAAGATCCAGCATTTTCACTACTTGTGGTTCCGGTTGCAGCCGTGGCGTGGGTTCGACCCCTGGCCCAGGAACTTCCGCAGGCTGCAGGTACAGCCAAAAAAAGAGAAAAACAACAACAACAGCATTTAATGTCTTTGAAGTAAATTTGTGTGTTCACGCTCTTAAGGCAGTTTTCATATTAGCAAGTAATGTTCTCTCATACTTGGACTTCAAACCCATCTGGTATAATCGGCTCGTACTTTCTGTTGGGGTGAAGTGTCCGAGGCAGTAATCACATAGAAAAATAAGAAGAATGGGGCAGGTGGGCTGAAATTCTCTGCTGTTTTGCAGGAACATGAGTTTTGCAGGGCTGGCGGCTTGGAAGGCTCCCAGAGGGAAAGGAATTGTCTACACGATGCAATCTGGTGATGGGTATAATATGAGACTCCGGGTCTCAGACTGACACGTTATAGTTTCATCTCCCTTTCCTCTCTCCTGATGGAAGTGCTAACAAGGAGAAAAATGGCCGAGAGACTGTCAAAGCAGAAAGAAAAAAGAATAATAGGAAAAGCGTAGCTCCCGGGGACGTGACTACATTTTTAAACAGTGAGGGCGTGTAGCCCAGTGATGACTGTTGTTTTAGCGTCTTTGTTTTTAAGAAAATATCCCTCTGTCATGCTTTAAGACAAGGCAATTTGCATAGATCTTGCTGGTTCATCTGAGACAGGGAGAGAAGAGAAAGTAAGCGCATGTATTTGAGATCATTTTTGAGACTTTTAGGCAACCCACCCTCTACTGGATGGTCAGCGATAATTCATTTATTACCAATACACAGGCGTTTCACAAGAACGATCTAAAGAGCCAGTGGCACTGGCTCAGCAGTCCTCATGACACGGGGAAAAGAAAGAAAAGGAAAATGGAAATACTCTTCCTTTGCAAGTCAGCAAAACTGGTATCTTTGGTCTTAGCCAGCCGCCTTGGAATGGTAAATGGAAAAAAACCACCATGCTCTTCAGTCTGTCCCAGTTCAGCTGCGGTTGGGTTGGAAGATAGTATTTTGCCTCTGAAACCAGGCTTCCCCACCCTGCTTGATTTCATGTCTTCTTTACCGTTTTCTCCCTTTTGAACCTGGTAATTGACACTCTTGCTCCCTCACCTCCCAGAAATGCATTCCTAAAGTCCAGCAATGATTTCCTTTTTTTTTTTTTTCTTTGCCTTTTGTCATTTTAGGGCCGCACCTGCAGCATGTGGAGGTTCCCAGGCTAGGGGTCTAATCGGAGCTGTAGCCACTGGCCTACGCCGCAGCCACAGCAACGCGGGATCCGAGCCGCGTCTGCAACCTACACCACAGCTCACGGCAACGCCGGATCCTTAACCCACTGAGCAAGGCCAAGGGTCGAACCCGCAACCTCATGGTTCCTAATCAGATTCGTTAACCACTGTGCCATGACGGGAACTCCAATGATTTCCTTTTTTAGCCAGGCCTTGGGATCTTTCTCCTCTCCCCTTACGCTTCGACTTTTTTTTTGTTTTAATTAGAATATAGTTGATTCACAGTGTTGTGCTGACTTCTGCTGTAAAGTGACCCAGTCATACACATATATACAGTCTTTTTTCTCATATTATCTTCCATTGGGTTCTGTCCCAAGAGACTGGATAGAGCCCCCTGTGCTGTACAGCAGGACCTCATTGCTTTTCCATTTTAAGTGTCATAGTTTGCATCTACTAACCACAAACTCCGCAACCATCCCACTCTCTCCCCTTCCCCCTTCTCGCCTTTCTCATAGAAAACACACGTCTGTTCTCCATGTCTGTGAGTCTGTTTCTGTTTTGTAGACAGGTTCATTTGTGCCATATGTTAGATTGCACATAGAAGTGATATCATGTGGTATTTGTCTTTCTCTATCTGACTTACTTCACTTGGTAAGAGAATTTCTAGTTGCGTCGGCATTGCTGCACATGGCATTATTTTTTCTTTTTCATGGCTGAGTAATATTCCCTTGCATATATGTACCACTTCTTTTCCTTTTCCCTTTTAAAATTATAGTTGATTCACCATGTTCTGTCAGTTTCTGCTGTACAGGAAAGTGACCCAGTCATTCATTCATATATATATACACATACACACACACACACACACACACACACATATATATATATTCTTTTTCTTATATTCCATCATGGTCTATCCTAAGTGGTTGGTTAGAGTTCCCTGTGCATATACAGCAGGACCTCATTGCTTATTCATTCTAACTGTCATAGTTTCCATCTACTGACCCCAAACTCCCCATCCATCCCACTCCCTCTCCCTCCCCCTAGGCAACCACAAGTCTCTTCTCCACGTCCGTGACTATGTTTCTGCTTTGTAGACAGGTTCATTTGTGCCCTATTTTAGACTCCATGTATAAGTGATATCGTATAGCATCTTTCTCTTCTTGACTTACTTTGCATAATGTGACAATCTCTAGTTGCACCCATGTGGCTGCAAATGGCATTATTTTATTCCCTCTTATGGCTGAGTAATAGTCCCTTGTGTATATGTACCACTTCTTTTTCTTTTCATTTTTTTAAAGTATAGTTGATTTACAATGGTGTGCCAGCCTCTGCTGTACAGCAAAGTGACCTGGTCATACATTCCCATTCTTATATCATCTTCCACCTCTATCCTGAGAGGCTGGATAGAGTTCCCTGTGCTGTACAGTAGGACCTCATTGCTTCTCCATTTTGAATGTTATTGTTTGCATGCCTTGATTTTTGATACGATTGATCATATTCCAGGAAACAGCATGGCTTCCTGGGCTAGGACTGTGAATCTTGCTTTCCCTCCACGGGCTCACACACACTCTTCTTTGTAGGTCCTTGCCTCCTTCTACTCTTTAAAAAAATATATATATATGGTTGTACCTGCACCATATGGAATTTCCCAGACCAGGCACTGAATCTGAGCCACAGGCTCCATCCATTGACCTCTAAGACAGCAGGAATCGCCGACTCCCTAGATGATTAATATTAGATCTTCCTTCTTTTCTAATAGACATAGTCAGTGCTATAAATTTTCCTCTAAGCACAGCTTTTCCTGGATCCCACAACAAGCTAAATTGTGTTTTCATTTTCATTTAGTTGAAAAATTTCTCTTGGAGTTCCCATCATGGCACAGCAGAAATGAATCCATCTAGGAAGCATGAGGTTGCAGGTTCGATCCCTGGCCTCGCTCAGTGGGTGAAGGAGCTGGCTTGAGCTGTAGTGTACTTTGCGGATGCAGCTCAGATCTGATGTTGCTGTGGCTGTGGTGTAGGCCAGCAGCTGTAGCTCTAATTGGACCCCTAGCCTGAACCTACATATGCCACAGGTGCGGCCCTAAAAAGCAAAATAAAATAAAATAAAATTTTCTCTTGGTATTTCTTCTTTGACTCATGTGTTATCTATTTTTTAAAATTTTTAAATTTTTTTTGTGGCCACATCCATGACATATGGCAATTCTAAGACTGGAGATTCAGTCCAAGCCACAGCTGCAACCTACACTGTAGCTGCAGCAATGCCTTATCCTTTAACCTACTGCACCAGGCCAGGGCTTGAACCCGTGCCTCTGCAGCGACCTGAGCTGCTCCAGTTGGATTGTTAACCCACTTCACCACAGCAGGAACTCCCCTCTTGCTACCTTTAATACCCTGTTCTATTCAGTATCCCTTATTTGACCCATCAAAGTTCAAGGCTGCAGTCTATTACTTCTCTTAATGATCTGCAAACGTATCGCTTCATTCTTACTTTCTCTACAATATCTTAAATTACAGCCAGGACATATTTTCTGAACCATATGAAACCATGTCCTATAGGATTAACAGAAAATGATGACTAACAGAAATTCTTAAGCTTGTCTTACAGCTTGTTAAATAATCCTTTCATTTGTAACCTGACTTCAGTGGTTGAGCCCACTGTTTTTTTTATCTGCACCTGCAGCATGTGGAAGTTCCCGGGCCAGGGATCAAACCCCTCCCACCCCCCCTTCTCCCTGCAACTGCAGCATATGGAAGTTCCCAGGCTACTGGCTGAATCACAGCTGCAGCTACTGACCTACACCACAGCCACAGCAACACCAGATCTGAGCCGTATCCGTGACCTACACCACAGCTCACAGCAGTGCCCCATCATTTAGCCCACTGAGCGAGGCCAGGGATTGAACCTGCATCCTCATGGTTACTAGTAGGGTTCTTAACTGACTGAGCCACAACAGGAACTCCTACTACCACGGTTTTCAATCTGCATACTTAAAGGTCCTGGGAGATCCAACGGATAGCGATGATACTGAGGAGAAGGAAAAGCCATGAACCAGGATGTCTGTCTGTCTGTCTGTCTGTCTGTCTCTCTCTCATAGTAATCAGGGTCTTCCACATCAGTGCAAACTTTTCCATATGGGGCATCACAGCAGCTCCATGGCACCCTCGCCAAGTGACAGATTCTTGCCCGCGGACACCTTCACCCAACATCATACAGCAGGGGACAGATGAGGAGTTTAAATCCTATTCTGCCTAAAAAGCTGATGCCCCATGGGAGATGCGCCTGAGAATTGGTGGGGCCAAAGATAGGTGGAAAACAAGAACTATTTAAGAAAATTTAGGTTCTAGTTCCATTGACTGCTTTCCAGATGGTCGATAGTGTTCAAGTCACATAATGATATGGGACTCCGTCTCCTTCTCTATAAATCTGAGCTAATAAGGCCTCTGCACCTCTCAGTTTTTTGTTTTTTTTTTTTTTCACGGCAAGAATAAAAAGAGAAAATGCACGGGAAGCACTATGGAAATTGCACAGCATCGTGAAAACGAGCGGTGGGAACACTTACGGATATTGTCATGCTTCACTTAAAAAGCTCAGCTAAAGGAGACTGTCCTATAAAAGGCAGCTGGCTTCTGCCTGGAAATAAATTCCCATACTAAAAACCGTCAGATTTTTTTTTTTTTTTCCTTCATGAGAAGTGGCCAGTGAGTCGCCGGTATTCCTTTTGAACTTCGTCTTGAATACAAATGCGCAAGACGGACTTTTGGGTAAAAGGCAGTCTGTGAAATGGCCGATTCACTACGACTTTCATGGTTACCCAGCTCTCATGAGCCTGGTTCTAACACTGCATTCTCAGACTACTCAGCTTCCCAGGCAGCAGGTGGCCACGCCTGCACCTGAAGGTGTAGACTCTGTGAGCGTTAATTGTAACTTGCTCTGCTAAGCACTGTGTCAGCTGAAATCATCTGAGTCACTGCAGTGTAGACATCTGCTCGTATCTTCCTGTCTTTGAGACTCATAATGGGTAGAAGTGCAGTTCATAAAACATTATTGCTGTGTCCAATTAAACGTCCAAAGCCGTAAAACTGCCTTGCAACCCATTTATGGAGAATGGACCTTTTCGTTGTATCGAGCAGGTTTTAAATTTTGCTTTGGCAGGAACAACATTTTACAAAGTTTCTGTTGCAGGAACAAAGCATCCTTCGTCTTTGGAATAGGCGTGGGATTTTTCTTAGAGGCAACCGCCCCCGTCTTCTACCCAACACATTTAAATTATGAAAAACACGAGGATTTCCAAAATACGTAAACGCGTAAAATTTTTTTTTTTGTCTATTTAGGGCCACACCCGTGGCATATGGAGGTTCCCAGACTAGCGGTCGAATGGGAGCTGTAGCCGCTGGCCTTCACCACAGCCACAGCAACGCGGGATCCAAGCCGCGTCTGCAACCTACACCACAGCTCATGGCAACACCGGATCCTTAACCCACTGAGCGAGACCGGGGATCGAACCCACATCCTCATGGATACTAGTCAGATTCGTTTCCGATGCGAACGCCTCCCTTTTTTTTTTTTTCCTCTTGGGGCTTTAAAAGATGTGATATGTTTTGTCTTGCGGATATGAGATGAGTCATCATCAACTACTTAGAATTTTTATGCACGTCGTTTTAGTTAAATAAATACACACACACACACACACACACACACACACACACACACACCTGCAGCATGTGGAAATTCCCAGGCCAGGAGTCAAATTGGAGCCGCAGCTGCCAGTCTACACCACAGCAAGGCTGGATTTGAACCACCTCTGTGACCTGTGCCACAGCTTTTGGCAACACTGTCTCTTTAACCTACTGAGCAAGGCCGGGATCGAACCCACATCCTCATAGACACTCTGTTGGGTCCTTAACCCACTGCACCACAATGGAAATTCCTGAAATTGTGGTCTTAAACCTTTTTTGTTTTGGTTTGTCTTTTCTCATTAGTAAGAGTTCTTTCTATATGCATGATGCTAATCCATTTTGCTTAGATGCTTTGAGAAAATATTCACGGTTTAGGCTTATCTTTTCATTCTCCACCTCTCTCTCTCTCCTTCTTCTTTTTAGGGATGCAGCTGTGTCATATGGAAGTTCCAGGTCAGTATTTGACTCAGAACCACAGCTGTGACATATGCCCTGGCCACAGAAATGCTGGATCTGAGTTGCATCTGTGACCTAAGCTGCAGCTTGTGCCAACGCAGGATCCTTAACCCACTGAGTGAGGGTGGGGACTGAACCTGCATCCTCACGGAGACAAAGTCGGGTCCTTAACCCGCTGAGTCACAGCGGGAACTCCCTCTGCTTTCGTTTTGGTGATGCTTGCTTATTGACACCTACACGCTGTCAAATATTGGCCACTTGATTTATACTCTTGTTACAAGGGGCAAACTGTAGTAGGATGTGTGACTCTAAAATTTAGACTATGAGACAAAATAAATACTGGAATCTAAATTTCATATGGTCACTTCTCGCCCCATAGTGATTGTTTGAATAGAAACAGTTTTTAAAATTTCCTTTGCGTTCTTTAGAAGTTCCTCCAGGGGCTAATAGAACCCAATTTTTTTTTTTTTTTGCCTTCCAAAATGCGAATTGGCTGGCATAAGCAAAAGTCAAATCTAATTTCAGATTCTAGGTCTGTTTTCCCTATCGCGATAGTAATTTTCCATAAAACCACCCCGATTTCCGCCTCTAATATTTCCCGTTCTCTTCTTCTCCTGCTTTGTGACTTCACCTCTTCCCGCTCATTGTCTGCAAGGAGAAATCCAGAAAATAAACTGACCTAGCTGCCATGTAAGCGGATTAATCCAAACAAGAGGATGCGTTAGAATTTGAATATTGAATATAGAAGAAGAACTGCACTTCTTTCTTTGTGGGACTCGGGGGTCATTGTCTCAAACATCACCCCTTCGATTCCACACCCGATCTGACTTCGAAACAGGTGCTTTCCTCGACCTGCCAGCCCCCCACCCCCACCCCCGGCCCCGTCGTGCTTTCTCTTTTATCTGCGAGCTGGACCTGTCGTGCGTTTTATGGGGAAAGTTCACCCATTCAGAAGTTATCGCCAAGAACTAGATAAGCTCCCGGGAACGGCAGGTGTTTTTATGTCATCAGAATTGATTCTCCCTCCAGTGGCTTATCAGTCCGGCCGGTGGTTGGAGTGCTTGCTGAAGTGGAAATTTAAAAAGCGGTTCGATACAGGAGCTTAGGGAAGGGATTATGGGGGCGCGTGGGCTGGGGCCGGAAGACGCTGGACCACCAACCACTGTTGCAGTTGTGGCGCTGTCATTGCAGCAGTCATGCTCCTTTTTAAAAAAACCTTTCAGATCTGTAGAGACAAAGATCCATAGCTTCTTTGACTTAAGGCTTTAGGAAGCAGAGGGAAACTTCCTTAAAGTTGCCAAGTTTTGTCAGGATTCTCTTTGCAATTCGTTGGTTGATGCCTTTCGCGCGTTTTCTCAGATCTTCAGAAAAATACAAGACTCCCACCTCTGACTTAACTTTATGCTTTTTCTTTTTCTTTTTTGGTTCTTTAGGGCCACACCTATGGTATATGGAGGTTCCCAGGCTAGGGGTCCAGTTGGATCTACAGCTGCCAGCCTACACTGCAGCCACAGCCACGCCAGATCCGAGCAGCATCTGCAAACTACGCCACAGCTCATGGCAATGCGGGATCCACTGATGGAGGCCAGGGATCAGACCCACATCTTCATGGAGACTAGTGGGGTTTGTTCCCACTGAGCCACAATGGGAACTTCCCTAACTTTACTCGTTTTTTGATGCCCTCGGAGTTGACAGATGTGCACAGGGCTCTAATCTGTTCCCCCATTTATTACGTCTCGTATGCGGGGCTGAATTATAAATTTCCCGTTCGCGGACATTACCGAGGGGCTGCAATTAAAACATCTGCCTTCTTGAATACCGTCGTGGTAACTTCTTGACAAGTGTCCACGTTTCCTGAGCTGTGCCAATGAGCTGTTGAAGGCTGGCAGGAATGTTTCTACCCATCCGGCGACAAGTGTGCAAACCAGAGAGCAGGGTTGCTGGGGGGGAGCAGTCGGTAGAGTCAGTACCTTGTCTCGCATACGAAGGTGGTCCTTCATTTAACGTGACGTAAGCCGTGGGCGAGAGAGAGCTGGGAAGAGGTCTGATGGAGAGAAAGCAGTGCCGTCCTTGGTGTTGTAACAGAATACATTAAAAGATCATTTCATGAGGAAAGTCTTACCACCAAGGCAGAGGCAGCGTCTTTTGTTTTTGTCTGACATTCGTTGTATTTGTTTTCATAGCCGTCCTACAAACTTTCCAACATGGGTGTAACTTTCTAGGTCCTTACTCTGTGCAAACATCTCGGGTTTTCACGGCTTTCTTGCCCTCTCTACAACTTTTTTTTTTTTGGTCTTTTTTTTTGCCTTATCTAGAGCGGCACCCGCGGCATATGGAGGTTCCCAGGCTAGGGGTCTAACAGGAGCTGTAGCCGCCGGCCTTCGCCACAGCCACAGCAACACGGGATCCAAGCCGCGTCTGCAACCTACACCACAGCTCACGGCAACGCCGGATCCTTAACCCACTGAGCGAGGCCAGGGATCGAACCCGCAACCTCACGGTTCTTAGTCGGATTCGTTAACCACTGAGCCACGACGGGAACTCCATCTCTCTACAACTTTTAAAACCCCTTGTGTTCGGGGTTGGCGTGTGCACAGTGCTGTCTATGGAATGACTGCCCACTAGGGACAAGCTGTCTAGCACAGGGATCTCTACCCCGTGTTCCGTGATGGGCTATGTGGGAAAAGAATCGGAAAGAGAATGCATGTGTGTGTATGTGTGATGCCATCACTCTGTTGTCCAGCAGAAGTGACCGCAACCTTGTAAATCAACTCTACTTCAATAAAACTTTAAAAATGCGGGAAAAAAAGTCTACAAATAACAAATGCTGGATAAAGTATGGGGAAAAGGGAACACTCCTGTGCTGCTGGCAGGAAGGAAATTGGTATCACTGCTATGGAGCGCAGTATGGAGGTTCCTAAAAAAAGTTAAGGTAGAGCTACCGTGTGATCCAGCAGTCCCACTCCTGGGCATCTATCCGGAGAAAACTGTAATTCAAAATGATACACCCACCCACGTGTTCATAGTAGCACTATTCACAATAGCCCAGACATGGAAACTCCCTAAATGTCCATCGATAAATAAATGGATAAAGAAGACGTGATATGTACACAGACACACACACACACACACACACACACACACAGACACACAGACACACAGACACACACACACACACACACACACAATGGAATATTACTCAGCCATGAAAAAGAATGAAATGACTCCATTTGCAGCAACATGGACAGACCTAGAGATTATCATACTAAGTGAGGTAAGTCAGAGACAAATATCACATGCTATCACTGATATGTGGAATCTGAAAAAGGATACAGAAGAATTTGTTTGCAGAATAGAAACAGACTCACAGGCTTTGGGAAAAAAAAAAAACTTACGGTCATCAAAGTGGACAGGTGGGGGGAGGGACGGACTGGGGTATGGGACTGGCACATGCGCCCTGAGGTCTATGGAATGACTGGCCAAAGGGGACCTGCCATCTAGCCCAGGGAACTCTACCCAGTGTTCTGTGATCATCTTTATGGGGAAAGAATCTGAAAGAGATATAACTGAGTCACTTTGTTGTCTAGCAAAAATTATCACAACATTGTGAATCAACTACATCTCCGTATACCTTTAAAAAGAAAACAGAAACAAAGAAGCAAAAAGAATCTGTAAACCAGGCAGTCCTCCTCTAGGAATTCTCCCCTCTCTACTGCCCGTAGCCAAGCAGTAGATAAATAATATGGAAAGGAAAAAAAAAAATCCTTGTCTTTCCTGTGTGTTGAATTATGCACTCTCCCCAAGCTGCTGTTCCCAACACTAGTATCTGTGGCCATGATCTTTTTTGAAAATGATTTTGTGCAGAAGTAATTAGGACCTAAGTCAAGATGAGGCCACCTGGGAGTAGGGCAGGTGTTTAACCCAATATGACTTATACCTTCGTAAGAAGGAGAGATGAAAGGAAGGAAGGGAAAAAGAGAAAAAGAGAAAGGAGGGAGGGAGGGTGGGAAGGAAGTAAAGAAAGAATAAGAAAGGAAAGAAAAGAGAAAGAAAAGAACAGAACAGAAAAGAGGAGAGGAGAAAGCCATATAGAAAGAGACACTCAGGACCGCTCAGGAGGCAGAGGTTGGAGTCAGGCAGCTAGCAGCTGAGGCGTGCCCGAGGCTCTTGGGAAGGAAAGAAGGAGCAAATACTGTGTCTTTTGAGGTTTATCTCTCACACTTCCCTCTTTTACTGTCCCCATATCTCTGGGTCTCCTGGTTGAATCTTTGACTTGCATTTCCCATCTCTGATTTGCTGCCTGTCTAGCTATTTTTCTTTCCCCGTCTCTGGTTTCTTTTCCCTGTTTACCCCATAACAGAGCGTCAGCATGGAGCAGGGAAAAGGGCATGGGTCAGGGTTTCAGAGCCCTTGGGGTTTTTTGTTTTTTAAAGTATAGCTGATTTACACTCATTGTCCATTCATTTTTAAAGTTTGTGTAGTTGATTTAGAGTGTCGTGTCAGTTTCTGCTGTACAGCATAGGGACCCAGGGGTGTGTGTGTGTGTGTGTTCCTTTTCTCATACTATCTTCCATCATGGTCTAGCCCAGGAGACTGGATAGAGTTCCCTGTGCTGTACAGCGGGACCGCAGGGCTTATTCATTCTCAGTGTCATAGTTGGCATCTACTAACCGCAAACTCCCCTCCCCCTTGGCAGCCACAAGTCTCTTCTCCACGTCTGTGAGTCTGTTTCTTCTTCTTTTTTATTTAATTTTTAAATTAAAGTATAGTTGATTTAGAGTGTTGCGTCAATTTCTGCTAGACAGCAGAGTGACCCAGTCATACGTACATCCTTTTTCTCATCCTGTCTTACATCGGTGTTTGTCCCAGGAGATTGGGTAGAGTTCCCAGTGCTGGTTTTTCAGTCGTCATTTGGGTCCTGGGTCAAGAATCCCGTTAATCCCTACACTGAATTACGTGCTTGGTTGCTATGGAAACGTGATGGCTGAACTCTGAGAAAACGCATCCTGACTAATGAAGGTCATTGTCAGCTGTCGGAACGGAAGCACGCTGGCCACGTGGAATTAATGAATTGATGTGTGTTTCTGATTTTACTATCTCTGTCCGGAAACCGGGGTCAAAACTTCATTTTGCCTCTACCCCCCTTACTTCGAATCTGCTCACCGTGGCTCGGCGTCTGGTCATCGATGAACTTGAGAATGCTTTCCTCTGCCTGCTTATCATGTGGGGTCTCACTCAGCTTCCTCCCTGTCCTTGCGTCTCTGTGTTTCACGACAGTTTTCTATGAACATGTGAGAGCCTTGTGCAAATTACGACCGTGATTTCCCTCCAGCTCAGAGAGCCTGTGAGCTCAGCAGGTGTTTGTTTTCAGACCCTGGGGACGTTTGCCAACCAACTGGTGACACAACCCTCAATGAGGGAGATGTGGAACTCAGTTTTAGATGTGGCGTTACCCCCATCAGCTGAACTTATGAAGAAACGTCTCTACATTATCCCCAGAAGCTGAATTTATAAGGAAAGATTTCTTGTCATTTTTCTTGAGCCCGATGAGACCTGAATAATATTTGGGGTCAATAGACAGAGCTCAGCGTGAAACATGGACCTTATTATCTAGACTCTTGGGTCCATATTTCAAGTTAGCTGGTCCATTTTCTCCCCAGTTCACACAACGCTGTCCTAGTTACCAGATGTGAGGTCAAAACCAGAAGTTTGGAAAATCTGGATGAAAATGTGGAAGAAAATGCCATTAAAAATATCAGTAAAATACACAAAGTGGACTAAAAAATAGCTAAAACAGGTGGTGATAGCAGCATTATTAATGGAGACAAAGGCTTTCTAAATGTTGTTATTTAGTGCTATTTTTAAAAAATTTTTATTAAAGTGTAGTTGATTTACAATATTGCGGAAATTTATGCTATTCAGCAAAATGACCTGGTCATATATATGTATGTATGTATCTGTGTGTGTGTGTGTGTATAATATATATAATATATAATATAATATATATAATCATCTATATACTCATATATAACATACATACTCATATATATAATATATATATACTCATATATAATATATGTACTCATATATAATATATATATTCCCTTTTTTATATTATCTCCATCATAATCTCCCAAGAGACTAGATATAGGTCCTTGTTCTACACAGTAGGACTTCATGGTTCTATTGTTTTTGGTCTCAGCTGAGAAGATTCTTCAGTTTAGCTCAGAGATACCATTGAAGGGAAGTGAGAATCCACAAACGATGATGCTTATTTGGGGACATTTAGTTTTCTCTAAGATCCGAAAGTATATACATACAGTAACATTTATGTACAAAGGGGCAGTGAATGGGTCAACCTAAGGAAGACACATCTAAGAGAATGACTTCTGAAAATACAACTCATGGATGTCTGCATAGGGGGTGACTCTCAAGGCTCCTTCCTGGGTGCGAGATTTAACGAACAGCTTTCTTCCACCATCACTCCCTGCTGGCACAGCCGTCTGCAACCAGCAGCTGCTGTTGCAAATCCCCATGAAGAATTAAAGCCATTTTCCAGAAAACGTGGGTTCTCAAAACAGCTCAAAACCTGCTCCAGGGCAGTCACCACGGTAAACGATGCTGTTTGTTCATTCTTTTGCATATTCTCCTATAATTATCTTTATCTTTGTTTGATTTCACAAGGACAGATCTAATGGCCATAAATACGGTCACCATGGAACCGTGGTCTTTATGGTGAAAAAGAAAGTCTCGCTAATTTTAACAAATTTATAGGAGAAGAGGAACTTTTAGTAAATTTAGAGGCTTATGCAAGTTCGTTGTCCTTGAATATTTATTGAACGAAGACCCGGCATTCATTAAATTGTAATAAAAATTTAACATATATGTGTATATATATATATATGTTACATATACAAATTTTGGTTTAAATAATATTCTAACCCTACAGATATATGTATAAATGTGTG
Organism: Catagonus wagneri; assembly: GCA_004024745.2. Lineage (NCBI taxonomy): Eukaryota > Metazoa > Chordata > Mammalia > Artiodactyla > Tayassuidae > Catagonus > Catagonus wagneri. The sequence goes on from PVHT021183672.1 coordinate 3,791,752, forward strand.
TATATATGTTCCATACATGCAAATTTTGGTTTAAATAATATGCTATCCCTATGTATAAATTTATATAATATTGCATATAAATGTATATGTAATATATTTTATGCCATATAGCATAAATTCATACATGTAAATACTAAAATTTAATATAAAATATTAAAATATAAAACATAAATGCATATATACATATTAATAGTATTTTATGTTTTTATACTACATGTACATGTTAATACTATATATTGTATATTATACAACTATACCTAATATACAAATATAATATATATATTATACTATATAATAATGTATAATATAATATTAAACTTTAAGAATACCTAGAGCTCACAGATGTAGGCTGTAGCAGTGTTTCGTATTATCATATTTTAAATGCTTAACCAGTGAATTCCCATTGTGGCTCAGCAGTAACAAATCCAACTAGTATCCACGAGGATGTGGGTTTGATCCCTGGCCTCTCTCAGTGGCTTAAGGATCCAGCATTGCCACGCACTGTGGTGTAGGTCACAGACATGGCTCAGATCTGGCGTGGCTGCGGCTGTGGTATAGGCTGGCAGATGCAGTTACAGTTCAACCCCTAGCCTGGGAACCTCCATATGCTGCAGCTGCAATTCTAGAAAGGAAAAAAAAAAGAAATGCTTAACCAAAATGAGTCCTTATTTCTGTTAGGCTTAAAGAGGCAAGCCCATCCTTCTCTTTTCTAAACACAGAGATACTGTCTTAATGTAGTTACTGCTATTCACCATCCAGTCAGATAGAGTCTCAGATAACTGCGACATTAACTGCAGTATCATTGAATATCGCATCGTCCTTGGCGAGTTCAAAGATGACTTTGAGCTCTTCCAGGGGTTTCACTGATATCTAAAGACTTTGTTGTAAGCATGGTGAACGTGATCTCTGGGACCAGCTAGGCTGCTGCCTGCTTCCACGCTTGAGTGTGGAAGAAAGGCTCACTATTAAGAACAAGCAAGTGCGTCCAGACTTGCCTTTAAACTGAGAGGTCGTCATGCCGAAGTGGCCGTGAGGAAAGCACACGTAAGCGTCGAGCTTGCCTGAATTTGAGATGCTCTGACAAGTGTCAGTGAACCATGGCCATTGACCAAGTCCAGGTTCCTATCTGATGTATGTACAAAATAATGTTTTTCGGAAAATAACCACCACTCACTTCTACGGCTGCACGGGAGCTAACATGGTAGAGCTGAGTCATTGCCACAGGGCTGTTAGGGTCTGCAAAGCCTAAAATAAATGGTATTTTGACCTTTTACAGAGAAAGTTTTCTTGCCCCGTTCTAGATCCAAGCAGAGAGCGGGTATATATTTACGAAAAAGCTGTGTGCTTGTTACATTAGCTGTGTCAGCTCAACGTATTGTGTGCATCATTTCAATATATATAAAAAATATATAAATATATATTTATGTATATAAAATATGTAAATTTTATACATTAAATATAAATCAAATGTATATAATAAATATATATTAAATATATAGGAATATATATAAATATAAAATTTATATATTTAATATATATTTGCTGTATATAATTTATATATATTTAATATATATAAATAAATATAAATTAAACCACCGTGCTCTATCCCTTAAACTTACAGTAATATAGATATACACACAATTATACATATATATTATATATATGCAATTATATATATTGTACTTAAACTTACAGTGATGTGGATATAACACAATTATATATATTACAGTTAACATATATAATTCTATATAAATTATAATACCTGTACATTGTATATCATAATTATATAATTTCTATATAATATGTATAATTATATATATAATTTCTCAATAAAACTGGGGGAAACATGCTGAAGGAACATACAGTACCTTTTCTACACGTGGAGATGGGACACTCTTATTCTCTACGCATTTATTTTTTCTCTAGAAGAAGCTCCTTGAGCTGAAATGGCTTTTCGTAAGCCACTGATTCCTTCCCACTCAATGTGCACTTAAGGGGTTAGAAAAACAAAGCGCAGTGGTCATAGTAATCAGAGTATTAGCCATAAAGTCTTCTTGCCTCTCAGACGACATGGTAATTTAGGGTCTCATGTCAAAGAGAAGCCCTATTTCATCACTGTAGCCTTAAACTCTTCCTTCGGATGTTTTATCACGAAAGAACACATTTTCTCCAGAAGTGCTGTGGCTGAGAGCAGGTGGAAAACCTTCAAAACTACGACCAAGGAGAGCAAAAAGAAAACCCCCATAATTCTGCAAATAATCCCACATGTATGTATCATTCTTAACATACACATTGAAATGCAGGAGAGTGGGTCTTTTTTCATGTATGTGTGCATATATATACATTTATATGCATATTGTAGATTTACAATATTGCATTCATTTCAGGTGTACAGAAGAGTGATTCAGCTAACTGAATAGATAGGACTCTTTTCCAGATTCTTTTCCCATATAGGTTATTACAAACGATTGAGTATAGTTCTCTGTGCTACACATTAGGTCCTTGCTGGCCATCTATTTTTTTTCTTTTATTAGAGTATAGTTGATTTACAGTGTTGTGTCAATTTCTGCTGCCGGCATGGGAGTGTTTTTAAAGGCTGCCTGGTGAATTGTATTTCCGTGGGATTACATGAAATGCATAGAGTTTCGTGTATGGAACTCATTCTTTGAAACTAGTACTTTTAACACGAATATACACTGTGGCCATTTATCACCCAGAATGGCTGGTGGTATTTTTTTTGGTACAGCTCAGATACGGAACATTGTCATGACGGGAGAAAGTTCCACTGGAAAGCACCATGCTTAAAAAAATGGCCAGAGAATGAAATCTGTTTCTTAAAAGCAAATCACTCATAATTTTCAATATTATGACATCTTTTCTAAAGTGGAAAATACTTATTTTTATAACGCGTCTTTCAAATCCCACTCTTGAGCGATGTTTAAAGAATTACGAACAATTGATAAGATGTATTTGGGTACCCTTTGATTTTTTTTTTCCTAGTCATTTTTGAAATATCCATCTTCTCTCTCGCGTGACTTCGTTTGAATCTAGCAAAAAAAGGCTCAAAAGATGACCTTTTCCTGCAAGATAAGTTCGATGTGGTGGCATTATCATATCATATGTTTTATTATTTCTGTATCCGTCAGTTTAATGCACAGTGAAAAACGGTGGCTATCTTTTTTTCCCCCTAAAACTCAATAAAACGTTATTAAGTGGGCACTGGAAGGCATTTGTTAAACCTCTATAAAGCAGGGTCCTGGGGCAGTCAAGAGCCTGGTTATTGGTTTCTAGGCTCTAATTTCATATTTCAGGACTAACTTAATTTGTGTCTCCTGTGGACCTGATTTTCAAGGGAAAGGATTCCATTTCATACCCAAAAATGTGGAGACATCTTTTGGAAATAAATGGCTATTTTTCATGCATGTCCAGTAGAGGTCATTCATCTGAACATCACCAGCCGGCTTTAGCATCGGAGGCAATAGACTTGGTGACTCGTGGGCAAGGTTCCCAAAGCATCATCAGCATCACTTGAGAATGAAATAAAACGAAAACTTCCTTTCCTGCCTTATCTCTGCTCCTCCGTTTTCCCTAGAAACCTACTCAGGACTTGTTCATCTACAGGAGTCTTTTAAACAAATTTGAACTGCCTTTCTGTTATTCGTGGGCTGTGTCCTTCAGAATAAGGAAGGGGAAAAAGGAAAAAAAATTACTAAAAATTATTCTGAGAGAACATAGTATAATTCCTCTAAGAATTGCCTTTCAGTTAAGTCTTTGAGTTGAATGTATAAAGAAATCTTGTTCCCCACCCACATACTACCAATTATTATTTTTTTTGTTTTGTTTTTACAGTCGTACCTGGGACATATGGAAGTTCCCAGGCTAGGCGTGGAATCAGAGCTGCAGTTGCCAGACACAGTCACGGCCACAGCAACTCAGGATCCTTAACCCAATAAGTCAGGCCAGGGATCGAACCTGCGTCCTCATAGATGCTATTTCAGGTTCTAACCCGCTGAGCCACGGTGGGAACTCCTAAATAGGTTTTTAGAAAAGCAATTTTAATTGTATTATAATGGATGAAACGTTAAAATCTAACCATCAATCCGTCATTCTCTTTGCACTTTCTCTCTTTATCTCTTTCACATAGTCTTCGAAAATATTGTCCATGATCCACGTGACTTGCTCATGGTTCCCGAGATCTGTTGTTGAAACGGGCAACTCAGCTGACACACCAGAAACCGCACTGGAAGGAAACCCACCAGAGGGATTTTGTGACGCTGAAATCTGAGATCCGTTATCGCAAATGGGAATCACTTGCTCATCAGGTAAATTTCCTTCTGCCATTTCCTTGCCCTGAGTTGCACCTGTTACCCCCTTGAACCCTTACCTCCAGAAGAGACTGTTCGTAGCTAGTGATTTTTTTTTTTTTAATTCAAGTCAAAACCACCTCCTTTATTTCTATCCTCTCAAGGCCTGATGCGGCTGGCACTATGCTCTTAGTCTGATGGCTGGCTTATTGCCCTGGATGTGTAAAAATTAGCCTTCAAATCTTTGGTTATTAGTTCACAGGGGTTGTCCCACAAAGAATAATCCCACTCAGTATCCAAACTAGGTCAGTCTGATCACCGCTCCGCATTAATTATTTAAGCCAGCATCTCATAGAAGAGCAATACTTTATTGATGTACGTAACTCCACTCCTAAGAAGGGATACGGTTTCTTTTTGTTTTATTGGCGTACCGTCGACTTAAAGTGTTGCATTACTTTCCGCTGGACCGCAAAGTGAATCAGTTAGTGGTACATATACGTTTTATACCTTCCTTTTCAGCGTTGCGCATATGGGTTATTACAGAATATTGAGTAGCGTTCCCTGTGCTCTACAGCAGGTCCCTGTTAGTTATCTATTTTATATATAATAGTGTGTATACGTTAATGCCAAACTCCTAATGTATCCGTCCCCCTCATATTTCCTCTTGGGTAACCACAGTTTGGCTTTGAAAGCTTTGAGTAGTCTGTTTCTGTTGTGTAGATAAGCACATTTGTATCATGTTAGATTCCACATGTAAGTGATATCACATGGTATTTGTCTTTTTCTCCCTAGCTTACCTCACTTAGCGTGAGTATCTCTAGGTACATCCATGTTGCTGCAAATGGCATTATCCATTCTTTTTTATGGCTGCGTAGTATTCTATCGTATATATGTACCACAACTTCTTTATCCATTCCTCTGTCAATGGACCTTTAGGTTGTTTCCATGTCTTGGCTATTGGAAACAGTGCTGCACCTAACATTAGCGTTCATGGATCTTTTCAAATTGCTTTTTTTTTCTGGATACAGTTGCGTTACTGTAAGTCAACAATGTGTATGTTTAAATTTTTCCAACTGAAAATTCATGGAGTTCCCATCATGGCTCAGTGGTAACAAACCTGACTAGTATCCATGAGGATGCAGGTTCAAATCCCTGACCTCGCTCAGTGGGTTCAGGATCTGGGATTGCCGTGAGCTGTGGTGTAGTCACAGATGTGACTCAGATCCTGCATGGCTATGGCTGTGGTGTAGGCCGGCAGCTGCAGTTCCAATTCAACCCCTAGCCTGGAAACTTCCATATGCTGTGGTTGCAGCCCTAAAAAGAGAAAAAAAAAGCATGAAAATGTTTAACTCCTTGTGTTACATTGTGGTTTTTTGTTTTGCTTGGGTTTTTTCTTATTGAAAATACAGCTTGAACACAGTTATCTTTTACTCCATCTTTTCTCTTTTTTTTTTTTGAAGTGTAAGTACACAGAATGATTTTTGAAATACATAATTAGAACATATTCATATATATCAGCATGCATTGATTACAATAAATGATTTCTTCCCAACTGATATCATCTACCTATACGACTCACCTGTATCAATATGGTGATTGACTCATGAGGTTTTAACACAAGTATGGGGGTCCATGATGCCTGTAACACAGAGCACTTACAAAGGCCTGATGGGAGAGATGATAACTTAAGAAATTCCTGGAGTTCCCGTCATGCCTCAGCGGTAACAAACCCGACTAGTATCCATGAGGATGCAGGTTCGATCCCTGGCCTCACTCAGTGGGTCCAGGATCCAACGTTGCCATGAGCTGTGGTGTAGGTCGCAGATGCGGCTCGGATCCCGCGTTGCTGTGGCTGTGGTGCAGGCTGGCAGCTGTAGCTCCCATTGGACCCCTAGCCTGGGAATTTCCATATGCTGTAGGTGCGGCCCTAAAAAGACAAAAAGAAAGAGAAAAAGATGTTCCTCACTAGACTGAAAGATCCTGATGAAAAACGTTGAGGACAGTGGATCTGAAATACTTGAATCCTTCTGTGGAGCCGGCGGGAAGGGAATGTTTCAAACCGAGGCTCACTCAGGGACGGGGTTTGGTGAACTTGCTTTGGTTATGTCCCCTCCAGTGGATACCAGATTTAAAACCAGTGCAGCCTTTCTGAATCTCTGAAGGGAAAATTCTAGATTTTCCTAGAACTTTCAGCTTGGCTATGACAGAGGTCTTCAGCTGTTGAGCTGTTTGCATTGTAAGGAAAATGTAAGACTTAGGGAATCACTAAATGCCTGTCACCTCTGTCCTTTATGAGCTGCTGTGTTTAACGAGGTCCCGGAGTGCAGCTCAGGGAACTGTGTGTGATTGGGCCACTTTGCTCTATAACAGAAATGGCAGAAATGGTGTCAATCAACTATAATAGAAAAATAATAAAAATAAAAATAGGGAGTTCCCATTATGGCTCAGCAGAAACGAACCTGACTAGTATCCATGAGGATACAGGTTCGATCTTTGACCTCGCTCAGTGGGTCCAGGATCCAGCTTTGCCATGAGCTGTGGTATAGGTCACAGACACGGCTCAGATCCCCTGTTGCTGCAGCTGTGGCATAGGGCCGCTGCTTCAGCTCCAATGCGACCCCTAGCCTGGGAACTTCCACGTGCCTCGGGTGTGGCCCTAAAAATACAAATGGAAAGTGCTGCCAGGCTTTAGACTCTTCAGTCCAGTGTGAGGAAGGGATTTGCACCAGTTCCATGACACCCCAGTTTTTTCCCCACGCTTCCTGGAATACCACAATTAGATTATGGATTTTACAGAGTCACAGGATCCAGGAGAAAGCCCCAGATGCCCAAATGGCATGTACGTGACAGTATGTGAAAGCCAATCAATTGAAGATAACTTGGGTGGATAAAATAGTTTGCGAGGGGTGGAGAAAGGGCATGTCTGTCATTCTAGGTGTGAATGAATTTCACCCAAGAAAGCACAGAGCTAGCAGGACCTGGGGAATGGGGGAGTTGAAGTGACTAGACAGTGAATCCTGAAGGTCTTGGAAGCAGGGACCCCTCTGGGCAAGACAGCACTGATGGAACATTCTAGATATTCGAGGGGCATCTACGGAGACCTTGGCTGGTGGAAGAGGCGGTGGGTGAGCTAGGGCTGCAGAAAGCAGGGCAGTTTCGAAGCTGCAGGCACCAGGCGCTGTGCACACGGGAAAGCCATGGGATACTTGGAATCAGGAACTGCACAGTCTACACTGCTCATTGTCTACACTGCTTTTCGAACCCGTCATGGGCAGGCCACGAGCCTGAAGCTGAAATCGTGGTGGAGGGTGTGAGAGCAGTGATAGACCTGCTGTCATTTGTTTACAGAGTAACCGAGACATCTGCGCAGAAGTGAACTTTAGAGCTGCGTCCCCGGACGCTGTCCCCCAGGGAGCGGGGACAAAATTGGCATGGTGCCACAATGATGGATTCTGCGCTCGGCTGTTCCGTGAGCCCGTTCCTAATTTGACTGTTGGCTTTGGTGGCTGGGGGCGACTATGAGGAAAACCTCTCAAACACTGACATCCTTAGGCCATTTCGTGAGGGCTGCCTGCCAAAAGGAAGATGCAAAGGGCTAACATAAATGCGGGACAAGAGGATTTCTTTTTTTCATGGAATTTTGGATATAGTTGTCTCCAGTATCATCTTTTCTAATCACCTGCCACCTTCACCCAAACCTCCTCACTCCTACACACACACACACACACTCACACACACACACACACACACACTCACACACGCCCCCCAAGAGACAGCATGTAGTCTATCCATGTATCAGCTTTTGCTTACAGGACCCATGCAATTCAAAGTTGAGAATGTGCAGCCTCAAAATATGAAAACCCCAAGTATGTTTTCATTTCCCCTTCCTTCCTTCCTTCCCTCTCTCCCTCCTTCCTGCCCCATTGCAATGTAGAAATTAGTAACTGTGTCACGAGCACATGCATGCGCGAAATCAGCCCTGGGAATAACTTTTCACACCTGCATATTTCCTTCCAGAACAGGTGTAACTTAAGCTCTTTGGTTAAAGTCATCAAGAAAAACATTCTGGTTGTCATTTCTCAAAAATCAATAGCATCCAGGGGAAATATTGATCCCATTCATTTGGCCCCGTTTCTTCTTTTAAGCTCATTTTGCCTCTGTAAGACATATTCATGGATTTAGCTCATATTTCATTTATTTCCATGTCCAGTGGCTTTTGAAGTGGTTTGCTTGTGTATGTTCATTTTTGTGGTAAGAATAATAACTCATAATAGAAAGTTTAAAAATGAATTTACATCATATTCGTTTTATGTATATGTATTTCTTTTTTTGGCTTTTTTGTTTCTTTTTAAAAAAAATGGAAGTACAAATGATTTACAACGTTGTGTTAGTTTAAGGTGCACGGAAAGTGAGTCAGTTATACATACATATATGTTACATATATATATTCTTTTTCAGATTGTTTTCTATTATAGGTTATTGCAAGATAATGAATATAGTTCCCTGTGCTATACAGTAGGTCTTCGTTGTTTATGTATTTTTATACGGTATTGTATATCTGTTAATTCTAAACTCCTAATTTATCCCTCTCCTGTTTTTCCCCTTAGGTAACCATACGTTTGTTTTGGAAGACTATGCGTCAATTTCTGTTTTGTAGGTAAGTATCATTGTTTTAGATTCCACATATAAGTGATACCATATAATGTTTGTCTTTGTCAGACTTAGTTTACTTAGTATGATTATCTCTAGGTCCATTCACATTGTTGCAAATGGCAACAATGTGAATTATTTCATTCTTTTTGATGGCTGAGTAGTATTCCATTGTGTATATGTACCACATCTTCTTTATCCATTCTTCTGTCCATGGACACTTTGGTTGCTTCCATGTCTTGGCTATTGTAAATGATGCTGCCATGAACATCGGGTGCATGTTATCTTTTCAAATTAGAGTATTCTGGATCAATATCCAGGACTGGAATTGCAGGATCATACGGTAACTCTATTTTTAAGTTTTTAAGGAAACTCCATACAACTGGAATATGTTCTGCTGTCCTTCACATCTACTTTTCTATATGTGATTTTCATTCAACATGAGATCATAATTCCTCGTGCTATTATAAATATCCCTCCTCCTTATTTCAATTGCTAGCCTGCAGGTTGTTACAAGAGCATGCAGGAATTAGGTTATTTGCAGTGTTTTGATGTGATAAGAAGGACTATAGTAAACATGTGCACACTGTTCAGTATTTTGGAGGGATTACTCAGTGTGTTTCCTCAGTCAATGAATTGCCAGACCAGAATGTGTCTATAGTTTCCTGGCTTCCCATTCAAATCAACACGTTGCTTTTCCCAAATCTGTGCTGTATTTATGAGGTCGTAAGTACAGTTGGAAGAATTGCACGGTACTCACACCAGGCAGGAATAAGGGAATCTTGATAAAATTAAAAGAATAAATGTGGCAACATGTTTCTATACTTGAGTATCTTTATCATTAGCAAGACTGGATTTTTTTCCCCTTAAGACTTGATGCTGGTCAATTTGCTGAATAACATTGTCCATTTACTGTATGTGGCAAGGTCTTGATATCTTTGTATTTTCTCCCAACAGAATTTCAAAGTGCTCCTTTTTTTATTGTATATAACTTAATGAATTTTATTTCAGTTATAGGTGTACAAAAATCATCACAAGTCAATTTGATAGACTTTGTGTCCCAAACCCAAAGTGCTCCTTTGGTGATAATTTTGAAACAGACCTGTTTCTAGTGTTTTTCCTAATGAATTATTCATTTTTGCATTTCTTAATTATGAAATATTTCAATGTCTAAAACCCAGTAACCCATATGTAACAGATGAGAATGCCTTAATGCATGGTTGTTCCAGGTTATTTGCAATGTTTTGATGTTTTAAGAAGGACTATCGTAAACACATGGATACTGTTCAGTATTTTGGAGGAACTACTCACTGTATTTATAAAAAAAATGAGCAGTATTTGCAGGTGATAGCTCTAGATCATTACAGATTTAAGAAACATTTAAGGTTGAAGAGCAACAAATATGGTAGATATATTTTTGAAAAATACATAGTTAAAAAGAAGGGAAGAAGTAAAGGAAGTCGATGGGAATGCAAATTTGTGCAACCACTATGGAAAACAGTATGGAGATTCATTAGAAAATTAAAAATAGAATTGCCATTGGATCCAGCAATCCCACACTTCTGGGCATCTATACAGAAAAAAACCATGACTTGAAAAGACACATGTACTCCATTGTTCATTGCAGCGCTCTATGCAATAGCCAGGTCATGGAAACAACCTAAATGCCCATCGACAGAGGAGTGGATAGGGAAGATATGGTACATACACACAATGGAATATTACTCAGCCATTAAAAGAAAAGAAATAACAACATTTATAGCGACATGGATGGACCTAGAAATTATCCTGTGAAGTGAAACCAGTCAGACAATGAGACACCAACATCAACTGCTCCCACTTACATGTGGAAACTAAAAAAAGGACACAACGGACTTCTTTGCAGAACAGATACTGACTCACAGACTTTGGAAAACCTCTGGTTTCCAAATGAGACAAGCTGGGGTGTGGGGGGGGGTGCACTGATGGTTTGGGATGGAAATGCTATAAAAACTGAGTTGTGATGGTTTTTGTACACCTAAAAAAATAAAGTAAAGGGAAAAAAAGAAGTAAAGGGATTGAAGAAATAATGGAGGACATGGGATGAAAATACCACATGCAGTAATGTGGTAGATTTTATCCTGCAAGGTGAAGTTTGTTTAGCGTTCAAAACTCAGCAATTCAGACAATCCTGCAATATATTCCAAGGTTTATTGAGATGTAACTGACCGAGTGCATATTTAAATGCTATAAATTGGTTAATGTTGAAATATATATACACATCTGTGAAATTACCACTACAATCAAGATTATAAACATTCCAATGGATTAAGAAGAAGTGGTATATATACACAATGGAATACTACTCAGCCATAAAAAAGAACAAGATGCCATTTGCAGCAACATGGATGGAACTAGAGACTCTCATACTAAGAGAAGTAAGTCAGAAAGAGAAAAGCAAATACCGTATGATATCACTTACATCTGGAATCTAATATAGGGCACAAATGAGCCTTTCCACAGGAAAAAAACAAACTCACGGACATGGAGAACAGCCTTGTGGTTGCCGAGGGAGAGAGAGTGGGATGGACTGGGAGTCTGGGGTTAGTAGATGCAAACTATTGCATTTGGAGTGGATGAGCAATGAGGTCCTGCTGTGGAGCACAGGGAACTGTATCTAATCACTTGTGATGGAACGTGATGGGGGATAATGTGAGAAAAAGAATGTATGTGTATATACATATGTATGACTAGGTCACTTGGCTGTACAACAGAAATTAATGGAACATTACAAATCAACTATGATAAAAAAAATTTTAATATATTTTAAAAAATAGTAAAAAAGGAGTTCCCGTCGTGGCACAGTGGTTAACGAATCCGACTAGGAACCATGAGGTTGCGGGTTCGATCCCTGACCTTGCTCAGTGGGTTAAGGATCCGGCGTTGCCATGAGCTGTGGTGTAGGTTGCAGACGCGGCTCGGATCCTGCGTTGCTGGGGCTGTGATGTAGGCCGGCGGGTACAGCTCTGATTAGACCCCTAGCCTGGGAAACTCCACATGCCATGGGTGCGGCCCTAAAATGACAAAAGG
>PVHT021183672.1:3804774-3831731 GCA_004024745.2 Catagonus wagneri
ACCTTGACAGTTCTGGGGGTTGTTTGCGGTGACAAACTACTACATGTAAATATCTCTGAACACTGACGTGCCAGCGTTGGTGGGCATATAGGCTTTGATTCCTCTGGGAGTAAACGCTAGCTATAAAAGGTTGGGTCCTATGCCAGGTGTATATTTGACTTTGTAAGAAACTGCCAAACTGTTTTACAAATTGGTTACATGCATTTATATTCCCATCAGCCATGAATAATTCCTGTTTTAGCCAGCCTTCCAGTTATTTCCAGCCTGCTCTGGGGAGGAATTTTTTTTTTTTTTTTTTTTTTAGTTTTAGCAATTCTAATAGATGGGTAGTGGAATCATGTGTTAGTTTTATTGCATTCCACAAAGGACGAATGTATTGAGCATCTTTTCATGTGTTTATTTGCCAAACATAGATGATCTTCCTTGCCGAAGTGTCAGTTTAAATCTTTAAAAAAAAAAAAAAAAAAAAACTGGGTTCTTTGGGAGTTCCCACTGTAACAAGAGTGGGTTAAGGTATTCAGTGTTATCTCTGCAGCAGCTCAGGTCACTGCTGAGACCTAGGTTCAATCCCTGGTCCTGCACAGTAGGTTAAGGATCCCGCACCGCCACAGCTGTGGCGGAGGTAGCAGCTGTGGTGCAGGTTCGATCCCTGGCCCAGGAACTTCCATATGCCTTGAATGTGGCCAAAAAAAAACCTTAGGTTGTTTTTTTCCTTTTTTTTTTTTTTTTGCCTTTTCTAAGAGCCACATTCAGAGCAGCACGTGGAGGTTCCCAGGCTAGGGGTCTAATCAGAGCTGTAGCCTCCGGCCTACATCACAGCCCTAGCAACGCAGGATCCAAGCCACGTCTGCAGCCTACACCACAGCTCATGGCAACGCCGGACCCTTAACCCACGGAGCGAGGCCAAGGATGGAACCCGCAACCTCATGGTTCCTAGTCGGATTCATTAACCTCTGAGCTACAACGGGAACTCCAGGTTGTTTGTTTCCTATTAATGCATTTATACATAAATTTATACATGTATAGTTCCCTATGTATGTTGATTTCTCCTTCTTTATCAGATATGATGTCTCACTCTGTGTTTGTACTGTGATTCTCTTAACAGGGTCTTTTGAAGGGCAGGTACTATTAATTTTTAAGTTCTTTTTATAATTTATTTACGGACTGTGATTTTGGTGTCATTATCTAAGAAATCGTAGACTAACCCTAGGTCACACTTGTTTCTCTTACTTATACTTAGGGTTTTTTGTTTGTTTGTTTGTTTTTGCTGTTGTTGTTTTTGTTTTTGCTGCACCCATGGCATGTGGAAATTCCTGGGCCAGGGACTGAACCTGTGCCATAGCAGTGACCCGAGCTGCTACTGCGGTGACAACACTGCGTCCTTAACCCACTGTACCACAAGAGAACTCCATATTTAATTTAGGTTTTAAATCTAAATTTAAATTCAAGCTTCTGGTTCATGTTGAGCTCATTTTTTTAATGCAAGGGATATATTTAGGTGGGGGGGAGTTGATTTTTTTTTTTTTTTTTGGCATATGGATGGATATCTGCTCGAATACCGTTTGTTTAAAATACTTCCCTTTTTCTACTGAATTGCCCTGGGACCATTTTTTAGAAGTCAGTAGTTCATATCTGTGTGTTCATTTCTGGATCCAGTGATGTATTTGTCTCTGTTGGTGGTGGTAGCGTACTGTCTTGATTATGGTAGTTTTTTGTTTTGTTTTCTTTTGGCTTTTTAGGGCTGCTCTCCGGGCATATGGAATTTCCCAGGCTAGGGGTTGAATCGGAGCTGCAGCTGCCTTCCTATGTGACAGCCACAGCCACGCCAGATCTGAGCCACATCTGCAACCTACACCACAGCTCACGGCAGTGCCAGATTCTTTACCCACTGAGTGAGGCCAGGGATTGAACCTACATCCTCATGGATACTAGCGGAAACTGCTGAGCCACAAAGCGAACTCCCAGCTTTAAAATAAGTCTTGAAACCAGATAACTGTGATCTCCCTGTTCATTCATTTTCACAAAGTCATTGTGAGCAAGCAGCGTCTTCTGCATTTCCATATGCATTTCAAATTCAGCTTGTTGTTTTCTACCCAAAAGCTGGCTGGGCATTTGATTGAGATTTTAGTGACTATATAGATCAACCTAAAGATATCTGACATCTTAGCAATACTGAGTCTTCTGACTCTTTATATGATATTCCCAGGAATTTTTTGCTGTTGTTAACAGTCTACAGGTCTTTAAAATCTTTGTTGGATTCACCCCTACATATTCTGTGTTTTTGATATCATGGTCAAAGGCATTTTTTTTTTTGATAAAAGGAATGTAGTTTTTGTTTTTCGATTGCCAGTGTACAGGTTTTTTTAAGGGTCCTGTTTTGCTTCAAGTCAGATGGCATTTTTTTTTTTTTGTCTTTTTTAGGGCTGCAGTCCCAGCGTATGGACGTTCCAGACTAGGAGTCCAACTGGAGCTGCACCTGCCGGCCTACACCAGAGCCACAGCAACGCAGCATCTGAGCGGTGGCCGCAACCTACATCACAGCTCGTGGCAACGCCACATCCTTAACCCACTGAGTGGGGCCAGGGATGGAACCTGCATCCTCATGGGTATGGGTTCATTACCACTGAGCCACAACGGGAACTCCTGTTTGCATTGTAATGTGTGTGTCATTGCTTGTTTCTTGGGACTTCTCAAAGAAAAGAAAGAATGAGGCTATTAGATGTGAGTTCTCCTGTCACTAGAAAAAAATCACTTTGGCATCTCGTACATTCTCTCTCTCTGCCTCTCTCTGTCTCTCCAGACAGACCATAAGCAACAGCCCTGCTGTGTGACATAATACGAGTAGTACCCTAAAATATTGATGCTCTTAGTTGCGTCACTTAGTCGTAAAAGACCCACAGGCATCGTAAAGGCAGTGCCAAGGAGATTTTCACTTCATCCCACCGTGCTTTATCTTCACTGCCTTTCTGAAGCAAGAATCCCCCAAGGCCCCCATTGCCAGTGGAACACTATCTTACTGACCCAATTCAGTGTATCTTTTACACTATTCCTGATGATTCTAGTTACACGTGCTCACTAGCTTCTCGGTCTCAGCGGAAAAAATTTATTTAAAAATGTTAAATTACAGCTGATTTACAATGTCCTGTTGATTTCTGCTCTACAGCAAAGTGACCCAGTATATTCTTTTTCTCACGTTCTCCTCTATCGTGTTCCATCCCAAGTGACTACACATAGCTCCCTGTGCTGGACAGCAGGACCTCATTGACCAAACACTCCAAATGCAGTAGTTTGCATCTACTAACCCCAGACTCCCCGTCCATCCCACTCCCTCCCCCTCGGCAACCACAAGTCTGTTCTCCGTGTCCTTGAGTTTGTTTCTGTTCTGTAAACAGGTTCATGGGTGCCATATATTAGATTCCAGATGTAAGTGATATAGTCTAGGTTATTTGTCGTTCTCTTTCTGACTTACTTCACCGAGAGTCTCTAGTTCCATCCATGCTGCTTCAAATGGCTGAATTTTTTTGTTTCTTTAAAGAGATAAGTTATTAGAGAAGGACTCATATTAGTCGCACACATTAAATCCAGGTGGATCCCAAAGGGAGACGGTGATTTCAGCACAGCTTATTCGGGCCAAAGCCTTCGGTGACCTTTTCCCATTCCAGGTAGATCTAGATGGTGCAAGTTTACCAGAAGCCTGGAAGGATATTTTTAAGCCGTCTCCTGTGGTCTGATCCATCTTTAAGGGAGTCACGGAAATAGCGGCGTGGACAGCTTTGCAATGCCGAGCCACTTAACAAAGTGAGCCTTTATCGAAGGATTAAGGCGTTAATAAACCAAGAGGCGGAAGGGCTTCCAAGCCTATTTTGATGAAGATGAGCTTCCCTGCTCTCCTGCAGATGTCCTCGCTCAGGCCTGCGCCCCCGGGTTGGGGGGATTCGGATTCACAGCCCAGGAATCCAGGCGAGTAGGACGGGGCGGCCAAGGCTGCGGGGAGGTTTCTTGGCAGGTGTTCCCTCAGACCACAGTGTAGAATCTTTCTGAGCTGGATCTGGAGCAAGGGGGCCCGTTTCCTCTCCTTCCAGACTTTGTCATCCCGTTTGATGTCACACGTTGCTGGGGTGGCACCACGAGTTCCTTTAGCAAAGACCGGCTTCTCTGGTCTCTTATCTACTGATGCCAACATCTATAAAAAAGCGTGCCAGTCTCTGAGGACTTGAGAGCGTCCCTCACTTTGGGTTAGAGTTAGGTCAAGTTTGAAAAAATAAATAAATAGATAGATAAACAAATAAGTAAATACAAATTAAAAAAGAAAAAGAAAACAGAAGTCTGGAGACTAAAATCAATGTGACCATTCCCCAAATAGGACCCGCCGGTACAGTGGAACACAAAGTACCCAGGTCCTACGTGGCATCGGCTTCATAAAATGATGCTGCTCACGGAACATACATAATATTATTTGAAATATTATTTGGCAATAGGGCTCCAGGGTGAAGTACTGCTAGACGTCAGGGACCGTCGCACAAGGTGCAAATGTAGGCAGAGGCAACGTGAGTTGAGTGGAAGTTTCTGCAGCATCTCTGCTTGCTTCTTGCTGTGGTGACGTCAGGATGGTGGCTTATCAGCACGGATTTTGAAATCAGCCTGCGAACGGCTCTCGGCAACTCACCTAACCCTGGACAAGTTTATCGTTCATCTGAATCCCATCTCGTTGCTCTGAAAGTCAAGGATCTGGCCTGGGAACATCTGCTTGCCACGTGCACAGCCAAAAAAAAAAAAAAAAAAAAAAAAAACACCCAGTAGATATAGAAGGGGAAACTTGGAGGAAATTTCCCCCAAGTGCATCCTAATCAATGCCAGGGCAGGGAGTCTCTCTAAATAGAGCCAGAATTGCCGGAGAGATTTTATAGATAAATTCTTGCCTTTGTTCAGGAAGCTGTCAGTGTGACTGATAATTACAGGAAAAATAGTTTACGTTTGGCGAAGTAGTCATTTTAGCCTGGAGAGCAGGGAAGCTTCCGTTTAAAATGGTGTAGAATTACCTTTAAGCCTCTTTTATTATTGAGTTTCTTGCCTGACATCTTCCGACTCGCCCCAACGCAAGAAAAAACACACAAAAATTAAAACCAAAGTGAAAGATACAATCTTAGCTGAAGAGGTATCTTTGCTATTGAGGGACAGGTGGGTATGAAAATAATGGGGTGTGTTCTAAACGCTGCCGATAAGACATCATCTTATTTTTGCAGTGGAATGAAGTGATTTCCTGTTTCTTTGCTTTCGATGGAAGACAGTATGCATTATGGGAGCTTCCTGTTCGCCAGGCCCATGATAACCCTTCGCAATATCATAACACTTCAGCATTTATGATCTTCATAAATTTATCGTCTTTATAAATACATCTTCCCAAAGCCATCATATCACCATCACAGGAAGGGGAGTGGAAATCAGACAGAGGGATGGATGACCAAAGACGAGAGTGAGAAGAGGAAAAATGTTATCCCAGCAGCCAGAGACAGTGTGGATTTTGGTGCAAAGAGCAAAATGGGAAAGCGTGAGATAGAGCGGGAACAGGAAAGAGGTTGGTGAGGATGCTTAGAGCAGAAGGGTTACCTTGACAATGGACCAAAACCAAGCCCCTCATTCCCACTGGTCATTGAGTATGTTCTTTTAACGGACGGAAAGCACACTTGGACGAATTGACCTTGGAAGGTGAAAATGCAACTAGCAAGCATATGAGTTACCTGGTGATATTACAGGGGCAGTCGACCGTATCCTTAGAGATATTAACTTCTCAAGAGCAGACCAGCTACGTGGTGCCTGGAATCATTCTGACCTCAGTGAACTGAGCACAGAAATAGAAGTTCCTTTATTATTCGAAGTTACTGGAAGCCAACTTTGGCTTAAAGTTTGCTGCAGTAGTTTCTAAGAATTATCCACAAATTGAGTTTCTTGTCTCCCAACCTTCCTTAATTGGACGTCTGGAACAACGTGCTTCAGCAGATAAAGCAAACATGGAAATACTCATTAACCACCTCTTTATGAAAACGAGGCTTAATAATTGACAATATTATTAATACCTGAAAGTGAAATAGTCAGTTTGGAAGGATTCATTTTGGAGGACAGCCAGTCTAATTGCGAACATTTCTCTCGTGTGCGTGCGTGTGTTTTGACTGTTTTTTTTTTTTTTTTTATGTGGGGACCAGAAGCAATTACCTCTTCAGAGCCACCAAATTGAGCTGTTTTCTGGAAACCGATGAAGCTCTTGCTTTAGAAGGAAACCACACCGTTGCCTGAGTGTGTTCAGTTTTATTATTTACCTCCGACCCACACATTTTTTTTGTCTCCATTGATAGGAAAAGTACACTAGATCGGAAAAAAAAAAATCCAGAGATCTGGTGTTGAGGCACACACGAATTAAAATCATTCCTGCTTTCTCCACAATTTTCCATGAGTGGCGTTTTGTTTATTTGCGTGTGGGCGGAATACGCTACTGATTCATTTTGAATCTGATACTCTTAACAAGACACAACTGGCTTTGGAAAGCCAAGGAACTGCGTTTCAGCATGCCTTGTTAGTAATTGTCAGTGGTCTCTCTGCGCCGTGGTAGCTGGGATCTGTCCTACCTACTGTTAATTGTTTTATTTGGGAAAAATTCGAGTTGGTATTTTCCCATCATCGCATGCATCCTAGTCAGCCACCTGCTACACCAGCTGTTTTCCATGAAAAGGACTGAGATGAAAAGGCTGCAGAAGTCAATTAATGCGTAATGTCTTGCCTTGCAAGATCAGTTACTAAATCTTAGAGGTTCAGATCTGAATAAACCAGCCCGTGCAAAATCCAGCTACCTTATGCGACTATGTATCAGCCGAATATTCTTTGCCTTCCGTGGCTTAAAAATAATTCAGGAAACAGCGCTGTCCGGAGAATCGTAGGTCTCATATGTAAATAAGGTATTCTTGCCCCATGCTTGGGCTATTTATTTTTTCAAACCAATGCATTTATTGTTTTCTCCTTGACTTTGAGCTGCTACCCACGTCACCCATTCATCTTAAATTAATCTGTAAATGGAATGTGGTTCAATCTAATGGATGGGCGTTTTGGCATCAGTTACCAAAGTCAGTCTCACATTTTGGCGTTGAGGAACATGCTGATAATTAGAAAAAAACTTTTGAAGAAAGAGGCGTAAGGGGGAAATATTGCTTCCTTGGCTATTGACAGATCATCTCCACTACTGTAATAGAAACAAGAGCAGAAAGAAAAAAATATGGCATTGAGAAACTAAATTTTGGGAGTTCCTGTTGTAGCTCAGCAGTGATGAACCTGCTTAGTATCTGTGAGGACTTGGATTCAATCCCGGGCTTGGCTCAGTGGGTTAAGGATCCAGCATTGCCGTGAGCCGCGGTGTAGGTCAAAGATTCTGCTCGGATCTGGCACTGCCGTGGCTGTGATGCAGGCTGGCAGCTGTAGCTCTGATTCGACCCCTACCCATAATATGCCATGGGTACGGCCATAAAAAGATTAAAAAAAAATTTAAATCTAAGGCAGATCCCAAGAGTATGTTATTTATCACACATTAGAAGATTATATCAAATTGATAGGTCATTTGCACAAATGGCATTAAGATATTTGGCTAAGGGGGAGGTGGTGGTAAAGATAGATCCTGACCTGCACAAAGGAGATGGGAAAAGTCTTCAAAATCTGAAAAAAAGAACAAAAAGTTACTAGGAGAAAAGAAGGATACTATTTCCTAGACTTGGCGACTGGACAGTCTTCCTAAACTTTACATGACCACAGAGAATCATAAAACCGTGATACTGGGTGTCAGAATGCATATTATCAAAGACGGTGTTAACCATTTAGAAGCCACAGCAAACTCAGTAACAAAAGCCGAAATGGTGCTCGTCTCTCTTCTCTCATTTCAGCACACAGGAGGAGTGATTTTAAGAAAGAGAGCTTCACCCCATTGTCCACTGACAGAGGAATGCATAAAGAAGATGTGGTACTAAGATGTGGTACGTATATGCAGTGGAATACTACTCAGCCATAAAAAAGAATGAGATCATGCCATTTGCAGCCACACGGTTGGACCTAGAGATTATCAACAGTGAGGGAAGTAAGTCAGATAGAAATACAACCATCATATGCTATCACTTATATGTGGAACCTAAAAAAGGATACAAATGAATTTATTTGCCAAACAGAGCTACACTCACAGACGTAGAAGACAAACTTAGAGGGCAACAGAGATGAATTAGGGTTTTGAGATTAACAGATTCACACTACTATATATAAAATAGATAAGTAACAAGGACTTACTGTACAGCAAAGGGAAACCTACTCAGTACCTTGTCATAATCTATGAGGCAAAAGAATCTTTAAAAAGAATGGGGGAGTTCCCGTCGTGGCTCAGTGGTTAAGAATCCGACTAGGAACCATGAGGTTGCGGGTTCGATCCCTGGCCTTGCTCAGTGGGTTAAGGATCTGGCGTTGCCGTGAGCTGTGGTGCAGGTTGCAGACGTGGCTCAGATCCCGCGTTGCTGTGGCTGTGCCGAAGGCCGGCGGCTACAGCTCCTGTTAGATCCCTAGCCTGGGAACCTCCATATGCCGCAGGTACGGCTCTAGATAAGGCAAAAAGACAAAAAAAAAAAAGAATGGGGATGTGTCTGTGTATAACTGAGCCACTTTGCTGTACACCTAACACATTGTGAGCTAACTATACTCCAGTGAAAAAAGAAACAGTGCTTAAAATCCGTAAGAAAAATTACTGGAAGAATCAGACCACAAGAATACTTTTCATCACAGCACCAAAATAATTTTAAGATATAAAAAAGGTATTCATAGTAAAAATGCAAGTGGTTTAAGGACGTGTGACAAATGGTGGATGAGATTAGGAATCACAGAAAATGCACAAAATAACCACAGACAGGAAACAGTATGTTTTGGCTCATCATATTGACAAAATTAAAAATTTTTAACAAAATTACCAGTTATTGACTATATGGAGAAACGGGGATGTATGCTCAATTTTGTCCTAAAAATGACTAGACTTGTTTTTGCAAGGTAATTAGAACAACTCATAAAACTGGTAGCATTCCAATAAGTTTTATATTACTATTACTATAATCAATATTATATATCTATAATATTGATATAACCGTTTGAATATTTATAACATGCATATATACATTCATGGCATCTTCCATCAGATGCTATACCAGAACCCAGAATTTTATGTTTGCATGTTGCTAAATCTATAAAACCTTTTTTTTTAATTTGCTTTTTTTAAGCCCACACCTGTGCAGTCTCTCACAGCCGGATTCCTAGTAGCCATTCACAGCTTTGCCCTCAACCCCAACATAAACAGGCAAAACCTTAGCACGTAGGGGAGGCAGTAAACTCCTAAGGCAGAATATCTTTAAGGATGCCTAGCCCTGCTCTTTAGAAGAGACTTTACACCATGTTTGCAGAATGTCTCTTTGTGGGGCGGCCAACGCCAGCCAGATTTAATGGGCCCAAAGAAGAATTGTTTAATACTCCTTCTCGGTTGCACGTCTTATGAAAGCACCCTGCATCTGGAAGTCCAGGATTAGCAGACAGACTCTTTGGAAAATAATTACTTGGTGCCTTTGGGTGTGGGCATTAAGTTCTCTGTCCTAGAATCTGCTCCCTTCTCCATTTCAAAGGACATTGGGCTAATTCGAGAACGTGTTTACTTCCTGATCTGAATTCACCCTGCAGGGAGCTAGCCAGAAAATTTAGAAATGCCGGAGGCGGGGCCAGGGGTTGGTGAAAGGCCAGTGGTGGTTAGATTCAAAGGACTGTGTTTTGAAACATTGGGGAAAGATGGCTTGAAAGCAAAGGTTCTGGGGAGTTCCCATCATGGCTCCACGCTAACGACCCCGACTGGTATCCACGAGGATGCGGGTTTGATCCCTGACCTCGCTCAGTGGGTTAAGGATCCGGCGTTGCTATGAGCTGTGGTGTAGGTTGAAGGCGTGGCTGTGGCTGTGGTGTAGGCCGGCAGCTGCAGCTCCAATTGGACCCCTAACCTGGGAACCTCCACATGCTGTGGGTGTGGCCCTAAAAAGGCGGCGGGCGGGGAGAAAAACAAAAGGTTCTGATGAGTTCTTAGGCGGAAGCGTTCCTACGTTGAGAGCTAACGTTTATTTCTTCTGAGACAAGAAACACATACCCCCCACCCCACGCTTTCAGACACACAGACGCTGGTCTTACACGCTCAACTTGTTCTTCCAGATGTTGGAGTGGAGACACAGTAGTGGCCTGGCCCCTGGTTAAGGAGAAATTAGCCAATGGCTCACATGAGGTAAGACCTGAGACAATTTGGGAGAAAAGAGGCTGTGAAGCAAAGAGTGTTATTTCGTTTGCTTGCTTGGTTGGTTGCTTTCTTAGGGCCGCACCTGCGGCAGGTAGAAGTCCCAGGCTAGGGGTCCAATGGGAACTGCAGCTGCCCGCCTACACCACAGCCGTGGCAACACAGATCCTTGAACCCACTGAGTGAGGCCGGCGGGTCCTCACGGATACTGGTCGGTTCCTAGCCAGCTGAGACACAGTGGGAACTCCCCCATGCAATGTGATTTTTATAATACCCTCGTGTGTGTCAAATTACCTAAATGTTTTTGGGGAGGAAACAGGATCTGCTAAGAACTATAGCCATTGCGTACTTATCTACGTAGCTATCTACAGGTATGGAGGCCATTCAAGATAGTGGTTCTCATGTTCTCTCTACATCGCCTGTTTTTTTTTGTTTTGTTTTGTTCTGTTTTTGCCTGCACCTGCAGCACCCACAAGTTCCCGGGCCAGGGGTGGGACCCGAGCCACAGCAGTGACCACGCCAGACCCTTAACCCACCGTGCCACCAGGGAGCTTCTGTCCGTCTCCTGGTTGACCAGACCCTGCCTCACTCACGTGGCAGCCCAATCCTTCCAATTACAGCGCTTAATCAGGAGCTGCCAGCGCGCTTGCGCTCTGCCCTGGCTGCTGGTTTCCTTGGTAACCGATGACGCCAGTTCCTCTCTAAAGCGTTGCCTCTCCCTTCTTCCCGGAGGGGTCTCAGAGGCTCGCTGTGTCCTGCCCAGCGTCCACCGCACACAGTGGGGGCGTCCCTCCCGGACGTGGCTTCTGACGCGTAAGGTCCCCTCTATGAAACCGTCCATGTCGCTGTCACCAGGCCCGGGCTCGCTGGCCGCCCTGGAGGCCGGGCAGCTCCGAAGTTCACAGGCTTGCGGGGTGCAGCCCAGCAATTCGGAGGCAGCCGGGGGTGCTGGGGAAACCCCCCCAGCGCCGAGACGTCCGGAGACGGAAAGCTTCGGGGACAGTCGGCGGAACCCACGCGGTAGCACGTGGAGCCCGCGTGCAGCCGAGCACCAGGAGCGTGCCTTTCTCTTCCACCGGATCGAGGCTGTTGCATTAACCTCAAAGTCTCCTTCCCGCTGAGAAGGAGCAGCCCCGGTGCTCACGGCTCCTCTGACCACCTGGGGACGGCGGGTGACTGCAGACCAAAACGCAAGGACCTCCATTATCTGCAGAATTCAAGCGCGTGCCCGACCTACTGGCCTCGACAATTACAGACAGGCTGCAGCGGTATTAACTCAGGTCAGAGCTGGCGATGGGACGTGGCCAGATCAACGGAGAATCGGGGACTGCGGCAGCTGCGTGCTCCTCAGAGCATCCTGGGGCTTCTGGTCCCTGCCGTGGGCGGGGGCAGCCCACGGGCATAGCCGGGTAGAACCAGACCCACGTGCCATCCTCAGCAACGCATTGCCACCGGTGGGACAAGTTCGAAACGGCTGACGGGAGTCGCCAGCAAGCCCTACACCCACCCCTGGGGTGGAGGACACCTGCGAGCAGCCTGAAGGACCCCCGTGCACATCAACAGTGACCCAGGAACCCACTGTCCTGGCCGTCAAGTTCGGTAATGGGACCATCCAATGGTCACACATGGGTGCTAACTAATGCCTACCTTACAGCCCCCAGCTGCCGCGCTGCTCATCCACTCCTGACCCACACAATTGAGATGAGAAAGCCCCTTTCTCAACCTGGGACGCATCCTATGAGCAGTCACGCCCCTCTCCACGCCTTGTTAACTCAGGCGCCACCCCCCGTTCCATTGTTGACCCTCGGGGGACCAAAGCAGAGGATGATAACTTGCTTTTGGACAGGGAGCTGCTTCTACCTGCAGGGGTACCCCTAGCAAGTGGCCCCCCGAGACCGGCAGGTAAGTGGTGGTTTGGGTTTGCTGCTCCTCCAGGGGTGGGGGCGGGGGAGTGGGATTAGAAAGGTACTTAGAGGTTTCACCTGTCTTCTACCTGGCCCCAGCTGGGATTACTCAGCTCATCAATCCAGGATCCCCACTGAAGAAAGACACCACTTTATTAACCCTCTGGTCTCATACCGTCTATCTGGTGGTTCACCGCCGGCTGTGTAGACAGAGGGTGGATGGGCGGTATGTATGGTCCTGCAGGATGGAAACCACAGGCAGGGCTGGGGTTTATCTTGAAGACTGTTGATGCTGCTTAGTTCTGCCTAATAGTCCTGGTCTTCCTGTATTATGACTGCTAACCTCTTTTGCTTGGAGGGGTTTTGCTTGTGGACTGGGTGACTGTGGTGGCCTCGTTGGGAAAGGCATCTGATGGCTGGATTTATACAAGATGCTATGTTTGGGGAGTTCCTGTTGTGGCTCAGCGGGTTAAGAACCTTACTAGTATCCATGAGGATGCAGGTTCAATGCCTAGCCTCGCTCAGCGGGTTAAAGATCTGGTGTTGCTGTGAGCTGCAGTGTAGTTCACAGGTGCAGCTCGGATCCTGCGTCGATGTGGTTGTGGTGTAGGCTGGCAGCTGCAGCTCTGATTTTCCCATGTGAACTTACATATTCCATAAGTGGGGTGGTAAAAAGAAAAAAAAAAAGATGCTATGTTTGTCCTCCTCTGGACTTGCATGAAAAATGGACCTGTGAAGTGCATGGCTTACCTTGGACTGTTAGCCGCCCGCATCTGGGTTGCATTTGTGGTATCTGGTTGCCTTGCCCCCCTATGTGCCCGACCCAGAGATGTCACAGAAGAGAGGTGGACCGAGGCTGTCGGCGTTGTGCAGGTTTCTGTAGGGGGAGTGTGAGGTCAGGCCACTCGGGGGGCTGTTCTCTCGCTCTCCGTCCATCTCCTGCTGGACCAGCGCCTGCTTGTCACATGACCGCCCGATCCTCCTAACTATAGGGCTGAAACAGTAACTGCCGAGCCGCGTGCCCCCTGCCCCAGCTGCTGGTTTCCCCGGCAACTGATGAGCCAACTTGACATCAATTTCCCATATAGATGCCGGCCTCCTTGTCCCCATGTAGGGTTGATTGTCGCCCTGTCCTGCCTGTGAGTGCCTTACGTGGAGAAGTGTTACTCAAGGACCTTGTGCTCAAGGTCCTGTTTCCAATAAACCACTGACCTCTCGGTCCCCGCTGCTCTGGTCTCTTAATTCAGTCCCACGACTGGGCAACTACGAGGCTTGCAGATCTGCAGGGTACAACCCAATGCTGTCATCTATTGATAGATCAACTGTCATCTATTCTCTGTGCTTGTCACCATCGATTTATCGTCTATATCTGTATATGCATAGCCACGTATGTCAGGGATATCGTATATAAAAATATATGGATAGATATTGTGAATAGATGCATGGCCACACACACGGGGAAGTTACTAAAGATAAGGCAAGGCCAGCCTCTTCCAGCATATTCCTGCCACTTGGGAAAAACTTGGTGTCTCTACACAGTAGAAGCGTATAAAGACCAAGACTCCAGTTGGATGGCAAGAGCCATGTGCAAAGCCCATCCGCCTTTCTCATCCTTAAAAGTGACAATGCATAGCACACAGACACTTTGGCAGGCGTGTTCCTTCTATCAGTATTTACTACTTTAGAAATGAGTTCCCTTGCGGCTCTGTGGGTTAAGGACCTGATGTCTCCGTGAGGATGCACGTTTCAGCCCTGGCCTCCCTGAGTGGGTTAAGGGTCCGGTGTTGCCGTGAGCTGTGGTGTAGGTCACAGGTGCAGCTAAGATCCAGAGTTGCCCTGACTGTGGTGTAGGCCAGCAGCTACAGCTCCGATTCAGTCCCTAGCCTGGGAACTTCTCTATGCTGTAGATGCAGCCATAAAAAGAAAATAAAAAAATGAGAATGAAGAATTTTTAAAAAATTGTCTTTATCCAGTTTAAAATAGCAAATGAATGCATTATCTTTTTTTTTTTTTTAAAGGCTTAATTTAAAAAGTAGCTCTGGGAGTTCCCCAGTGGTTCAGCAGGTTAAGGATACAACGTTGTCACTGCTCTGGTGTGGGTTTGATATCTGCCCCGGGAACTTCTGCATACTGTGGATGAAGCCAGAAAATAAAACGAAAAAGTAGCTATATTTTCAAAAAAGTACTGAGACAAGAGGGAGGAGTGTCTTGTGTTCTTGCAGCTCTGTTTACTGGCACGCTTACTGAAACCCAGCTGGGGTCTCCTGTCTCCTTTTGCATATAGTGCCTTGTGATACTTAAAGTGAGGTCACCTGTGCTAAATGTCACTGAACATGCTCAGAAAAAAAAAATAGCCAACAGTAAATCCACTTTTATTCAAAGTTTTGACATGGTGGACCCCTGACTATCCCCAGGGCATACCTGGACACTCCGAGAACCACTCTTCCGAGTTCCCTTCGTCTGTTTTGCATCAGCTTGGGTATCGCCTCGGATGCTGCGTGCCCCTCAGCAGCCCTTTTGTACTTACGAGGGAGGGGCTCACACACAGCAGAGGCTTGTGTGTCCGGGCAGGTTTTGCCAACACAGGGGACTCGTGTTTCATTGGGGGGGGTGCATGTGTTTTCAAGGGGGACCTGCACACATCAGGATGTTTTTTCTGTTGTCTCTTGACTTCACTGTTTTCCTGGAGAGAACGGTGTCCACCTGCGCAGTTCGCAGTCTTTGAGTCCGCGGTGCGGTGACCTCGACATCCAGCCTGTCGAGTTTGCCGCAACTCCCTCCTTTGCTGTGTAGCTCCCTCCCCTAGTGGTGGTCGGTCTTTAGAAGGATAGAGCCCCCCTGGAGAGAAATGAATTGCCAGGGGGCTCAACTGCCAGGTCCGGTAAGAGGTAATTTTCTAGCAAAAGGCTTGGCACATGGAGTTGTTCAAGGAAGTCCTGCTTTATCCCCAGCTGGGACGCCACCTTCACATGCTGGCATTTTGCCCTCCATCCTGGCTTGACTCCCTTTATCCTAATCTGGAGACTTACTCATCCGATTTCCAGTTTGCATTATTGGGCTGAAATCTTGAACATGCATCTCATCTGCTCTATTTCTTGCTAATTTTCGTCTCTTATGTGTAGTTTTCTTTCGTCCTCCTAGGGAGTTGATGGGGGGGGAGAAAACAGTGTTGGCTTGCTGTGTTTAGTAGGCAGCTGCCAGCACACTCAAAAGTGTTATGCAAAAGGAGCCCCTGCTTGGGCACCAGTGGAATATTTTCCATCTCGTCCTAGCATCATGAACATAGTCGTTGACTCCTTGAATACGCATTAACCACCCACTTTAGGAAATGCTTCTCTGTCCTCCTGGGTGTCTTTTCATTCTCTCCTCTTTCCCGGGGGTGCCCTTTCCTCATCCTTCATGAACAAATGAATAAAACACCAAGGAAGGAAAAAGAATGATTGAGCTGGCTTCAGTAAGGACTTGAATAAGAACAGTTGGTGGGAACTTCTGTATGCCATGGGTGTGGTCCTAAAAAGACAAAAAAAAAAAAAAAAGTTGGGTATCATTTATGTATCCACCTGTTGGCCTCTGAGAAAGGGTTGGAAAGATCTCCAGCTTCCTCAGATCTGCTGAAGTGCCTCAAATGCATGTCATTATCTTAACCTGATCCTTAGATCCAGTCAATATTTAGTGATAACCTACACAGTTGATCGCAGAGGGCAAAAGCAACATGGTTGAATGTGTATAAAAGCAGCACAATATAGACTAGCTTAAGATCAATAACATCAATCACACATTTTTATTTAAAAAAAAAATCTCATTGTACGTACCTCTTTCTACACTGGCACGAAATCCCAAAATATTTGCCTACCTGTCAAAGAGAAATACTCGAAGAATTGGCATAGCCCATATCAATTACAGAAGCAAGAAGTTAAAAAGTGTGCATAAAATTTGAATTTGTTTCTGAAAATAGAACATACTTCATCTGCATTTGTGGCTCAAAATACCTCTCCCATCACAGAACATTCAGATTCCAAAAGATTTTGAAGATGCTCTTTGCAGAAATATGTCTCAGGTTTATTATATCATGCCAGGTGAATATCCCCTGCTGTCTAAAGGGTAAGAGTCTTATTATCAAACTGGGTTTATTCAAGCGTAACCATAGAAACCTAGGCTGTCATAAATTTCTTTAAGAGCAATAAATGGAAGAACTCATTTTACCACTGTAAGATAGAAATTGTCTTTAAAAAGTCGATTTGGATTGCTTTAGATTGGGACTGTTAGTTGTGAAACAAAATTCATTTTTTATGGCAAGATGAGAAAAAAACAAAAATTGTCCTCTGCCCTTAACTCCCCAACCCCCACCCACCCACATGCATTGTGGGTCTGCAGCTGGCATCAGTCAGACCTACCCCACTGGCAGAAATACCTGCCCCACTATCAAGAGCAACCTTCTCTCTCTGTATCAACAAAACAATTCCTTCTATATAACCTTTTTGGATCTTATAGGGATCACGTGGCCCACCAGGATGCGGCTTAGATCTGGATTATATAAACTGTCAATAATAGGTCACTTAATGGGTAGCCCTCTGTCTCCAACTTAGACGCCTGTGCTTTGAGTAGTAATGGGCAGAACAGCTCTGAGCTTTCTCAGGTGCTCTTCCTGGGTTCTAATCCTCCAATTTGGCTTGAGTCCAGTTTTGCACCTCCTCCTTGGATGCATCTGTCGTCAGCATGGTGAAAAACCCCACCCAACTGCATACAGTCAGTGGCTTCAAGCCTCCAGGAACAATGTTTGTCATCTTGAAGGAAGCTGGAGGTAGTTGTTCTGAGACCCTCCTGGCAGCAGATGGCATGGGGAATCTGATCAGAGCTTTCTGCCTCATTCCAGGTCCAAAGTCTTTTTTGTGATTTCGGGTTCTTGTTAGGAAAGGAATGGCCAGCGTAAAGAGGTACACCTCTCTGCTTTGAGTTTCCTGGATAGAATCTGGACAATTCACTTTTACATCCAGTCGTCCGGCGTGTGGGCCCCCCCCCTACACATACCCAGTCCTGGAAGAGGCTGGGAGGTGTAGTCTCTGCTCCTACTGGCCAGCGCTGGACAAAGACCACGGTTCATTAACTTAAAAGACTGCAGTGAATTTGGGGGGGCGTCTACCAGTCTCTAGGATTGAAAAGATTTCTTTTTAATTTTCTTCATGGAAAACTGCAGGCTTCCCTTGAATCAATGTAGATTACAAACATCCACAACATATGAATCTGTCTTATTCCTAATGAAAGATTTTTAAAGTACTTTTATCTCCTGTTTTAGGAGCTATATCTCAACACACTGATTTTTTTTTTTAATTCACATCCATTGGAAGAACTGAGGTCAGAAGAGGTATGAATGACTCTTATTTGGGGAGACATGAAAATGCCCGTTAAAATTCACATCTGACCAACACCACAGACGGCTTAAAAACACATGAAAAGATGTTTAACATCACTAATTATCAGAGAAATGCCAATCCAAACTACTATGAGGAACCACCTTACACCAGCCAGAATGGCCATCGTCAAAAATCTACCAACAGTAAGTGCTGGAGAGGGTGTGGAAAAAAGGAAACCCTCCTACACTGTTGGTGGGAGTGTAAACTGGTACAACCCCTGTGGAAAACAGTATGGAGATTCCTCAGAAACGAAAAATAGAATTGCCATTTGATCCAGCAGTCCCAGTCCTGGGCATCTGTCCAGAGAAAACCATGACTCAAAAAGATACATACACCCCAGTGCTCATTGCAGCACTCTATGCAGCAGCCCAGACATGGAAACGACCTAAATGTCCATCGACAGAGGAGTGGATAAAGAAGATGTGGTCCATATACACAACGGAATATTATTCAGCAATAAAAAGGATTGAAATAATGGCATTTGCAGCAGCATGGATGGACCTAGAAATGATCATGCTAAGTGACGTTAGACACCAGAGTCGTAGGCTATCCCTTACGTGTGGAATCTAAAAAGAGGGTACCGTGACCTTCTTTGCTGAACAGAAGGTGACCCAGACTTTGAAAAACCCACCGTTACCAAAGGAGACAGGTTGGTGGGGGGTGGGATGGGATAGGGGTTTGGGATGGAAATGCTATAAAACTGGGTTGTGATGATGGTTATGCAACTAAAAATATAATAAAATTCATTGAGTTTAAAAAATATAATTTCCAAAAAAATCTTAAATTACCAGCAAAAACTGTTTGATAGAGAGGAAAGTGATTGACTATCCATGCAACGCAAGGAGCCTGGACGGTATCTTTTCTCAGTTATTAGATTTCTGCCTTTCGTAGAGGGCTCTGTGACTCTCACCATTTGAGTGTTGTTACACGGAGGATTCTTAGGAAGGAAATTGCTACTAACAAGAAGGCAGGCTTGGGGAAGATCTGAAAGCAGAACCACACCAGTGCATCTGAGGTTGGGAAGGGCACACTGCTAAAGTTTGGGAGACCATGAAAGGAGACAGACAGCTGAAAAGCGTGGGAACCACAGAGCGGCAGGTCAAAAATGGATGAAGGTAAATGACAGTGAACCCAGCCGTGCCCTGGAAATGTATGCAGATGCAAAAGTTTTATGCTCTACCATCAAAAGGAAAAAAGATTGTTCCCTCTTTGTCATCACACAAAACACCAGAACTGGTTTCAAAGTGACCCAGTTCATCAGTGTCACCCATACATCGAGGATGTTGTCTTTGAAGCCCACCCAAGGACAGCAAGCACCTCGGATTCCAGCCTCACATCAGAAACCGTCTTGCTGTCAGTCATCTTATTAAAACTCCACCTCGGAAGTTTGCCTGAGGTTTCCAAACGGAGGATGAACGCAGCACATTGCTTGCTTCACAAAAGCTGTAACCTGTAAGCTCCTACAGCTCAGCAAGCAACGCACTCAGCCTTTTGGGTTTCAGTTTCAGGCAGTTCTCAAACTACTTCCGATTGCTTCTAACTCCTAGTAAATATGGACTTAATGGGTAATTTAAAGTACACACATTTTTTTTGGTTAGTCTGCCTGCCTTCTCGTCGCACTGCTGTGAGTTGGCTAAACCCACTTTTTAAATTATTATTATAGTTGACTTACAGGGTTGTGCCAATTTATGCTGTGGAGCAAAGTGCCCCAGTCATACATACATTCCCTTTCTTATATAGTCTTCCATCCTGGTCTATCCCAAGAGACTGGATAGAGTTCTCTGGGCTGGACAGCAGGACCTCATTGCTGATCCATTCTTAATGCCATAGTTTGCATCTCCCACCGCCAAACTCCCCGTCCATCCCACTCCCTCCCCCTCCCCCCTTGGCAACCACAAGTCTGTTCTCTATGTCTGTGAGTCTGTTTCTGTTCTGTAGACAGGTTCATCTGTACCGTACTTGAGATCCCACATGTAAATGATATCACATGGTGCTTGTCTTTCTCTTTCTGACTTACCTTTCCTTAGTATGAGAGTCTCTAGTTCCATCCATGTTGCTGCAAATGGCATCATTTGGTTCTTTTTTATGGCTGAGTAGTACTCCATTGTATATATGTACCACATCTTCTTTATCCATTCATCTGCTGATGGACACTTAGGTTGTTTCCGTGTCTTGGCTGTCGTTTGTAGTGCTGCAATGAACCTTGGGGTGCATGGGTCTTTTCTGAATTGTAGTTTTGTCTAGACAGACGCCCAGGAGTGGGATTGCTGGGTCCTGTGGTAGCTCTAATTTTAGTTTTCTAAGGAACTTCCACACTGTTCTCCATAGTGGTTGTACCAGTTTACATTCCCACCAACAATATAACGAGGACCAATCCACATTTTTTAAATTAGAGGATAGTGCTGTACACCGGAAAATTACTTGTAAGACAAGATTCAGAATTTTTACAGGTGATAACTCCATTTAAAATTACTGTGAAAGATCACATATTCCCTGTGCTGTACAATGTATTCCTGGAGCTTATTTATTTTGTACATAGTAGTTTATAGTCCCCTAACCTCCCTGTCCCGCCCCTCCCCCTTCCCTCTCCCCATCGGGAATCGCTAGTTACTTCTCGTCTGTACCTGTAAGTCTGCATCTGTTTTTGTTATATTCACTCGTCTTATCTGTAGATTCCACGTTTAAGTGGTCACGTACGGTATTGAATAAATATGCTTTTTGAAAGCCATCCCTCCCCGTGGCGGTCTGCAGCCCGTGTGACAGCTCATAAACGTCTTGTGCAGCAAGAGCAACCGAAATAACGTGTTCAGATTATGAACAGTCCGTGGGGGCGGGCGGAAAGGTTAAGCATTTGTTTCTATCCACGTGGATGACTCTGCGTGTATGTGCTTGCTTTCTCCCAACAGTGTGAGCGTCCTTTTTACCTGATGCAGCCTGAGACAAAGTGGGAAATGATCAGGGGTGCTTGAGCAAGGTGGATGGGGAGGCTGAATAAACAGGGCAGTCTGGCATCATTTTTTTTTATTATGTAATTCAGTAGTGTTTCCATTTTAGTCTGCAGTGTATTGATGGCAGCAGGGTTTATCATGACTCTTGACAGCAGCTCTGCATAATTCACTCTTGAGGACGGGTTGCCCCTTCTGACCTCTCTGAAAGGTATGCTATTTATTATAAAAGAACTTCCTATGTGGAATCTTAAAGGGAAAAGTGTTTGATATATATGTGGGCTTGGGGGCGGGCACTAAGTCCTCTGTTAAACAGACGCTGGGTCTAGGTGTCCAGAGCAAGTTTTTGCTGAATTCTTTACAGTTCTTGCAATAATTTGTAACACATGAAAAGCTGCATTTCCTATCCCTCCTCTGAATTTTGCTTCCAAGTCACATCTTCCAACTCTGCTGTTATGATTTAACATTTGTGTAACTGTATCCTTCATCCTGTTGTAAACAATATTCATTAAAAATGTATACATGTATATTTTAAATTGATTTTTATTAGGGTATAATTGATTTACAGTGTGGACTCAAGTTCTGCTGTACAGCAAGGTGACCCAGTCATACACATGTATACATTCTTTGTCTCACATTATCTTCCATCGTGTTCTATCACAAGTGACTAGAGTTCCCTGTGCTGTACAGCAGGATCTCATTGCTTATCCACTCCAGATGCAGTAGTTTGCATCTACTAACCCCCGACTCCCCGTCCATCCCACTCCTTCCCTCTCCCCTTTGGCAACCACAAGTCTGTTCTCTGACTGTTTCTGTTCTGTAGACAGGTTCATTTGTGCCGTATTTTAGATTCCACCTAGAAGTGATATCCTGTGGTATTTGTCTTTCTCTTTCTGAGTTCACTTAGTATGACACACCGATAGATACCCATACGTGTTGTGTATGTGTTCTTAGCATATTCATATATATTATATTTATATATATATTCTTTCTTCTCTCCTTTCAGCTTTCTGTCTTGGAAGCAATAAATTCTTTTGGGTTAAAACTGGGAACCCTCGTAATGTAACATGCATTGTACGTAATATAGATTTCTTACCTATCTACCTATCATCTTACGTGTGTATGTACATATGTGTGTGTGTGGTGTATATATATATATATATATATATATATATATATATATGTATATATATATATATATATACACCCATGCCCCCATACATGTATATACTCATATGTATATATAATGGTTATGTGTATGCATAGCTACATGTGTTTACGTATATGCAGATACTCATATGTATATATAATGTTTGTGCAGTTTAGAAATTCATGTCTCCCTCACTTTCTCTTTATTTCTCTTCCCCCCCCATCAAGCATATCTCAATATATTACTAGATATCGCTGTCGAGAGACTTAGTAACATAGTACTAAACTTGTTATATTAGTGATAGAGGAATATATCTAGAATATAGAGATTTAAGTAGAGATAGTGCCTAGAGCGATTATATGGAAAGATTCTGTGATATATAATAAACATCAAAAATACATACCTATGGAGTTCCCGTCGTGGCTCAGTGGTTAACGAATCCGACTAGGAACCGTGAGGTTGCGGGTTCGATCCCTGGCCTCGCTCAGCGGGTTAAGGATCCGGCGTTGCCGTGGGCTGTGGTGTAGGTTGCAGATGCGGCTCGGATCCCACGTTGCTGTGACTGTGGCGAAGGCTGGCAGCTACAGCTCCTGTTGGACCCCTAGCCTGGGAACCTCCATATGCCGCGGGTGCGGCCCTAGATAAGGCAAAAAGACAAAAAAAAAAACAAAAACCGTACATATGTAGCGCGAGATTTAGTATATGTTACGAAACTGCTTGGATCTATATACAGTTTTTAGTTTTTCATTTCCACTCCGTCCCAAGGACTTGAACAGCCACGAGTTCGTACAGAGACGTAGGTCTCCCCCCCCCCCCCCCGGGCTGATAAAACTCTGGTGTTTCAGGTTTTGACTTGATGTAATTCGTTCTGGCCGCTCATTCCCTTGTCACGTTGCATTGAAGTGTAAAATCAAGTCCTAAGCCCTGGAGGAGACAGACAGGCTCGGTGGGGAGGCATTTCTTGGACCCAACACCTGGCTCCGCGGAGGCGGTGAGGCTGTCGAGTGGCTTTGGCGTGACACCCCATCCGCCTGCCGGGGGTGACCCGGTCGTCCTCACCTGTCCGACGCTCCGCTTTGATCCCAGAGAAGGGACCCGAGGCCGGTGTCCCGGGGCAGGGTTGCTAGTTGCAGCCGACGGGAGGTTGTGAGTCCGCGGGCAGGCGTTCTCGCTGAGCTGCATTCGGTGTGCCGGTTTCCTTCCTTAGCGCGCATCATCACCGCCTCCGGGACCCAGCGTTTCCGGAACGAACCAGCTACCCCCAAAGCCGCCCTTCCCCCAGAGCTGCGTTCCTCCAGTATTTTCCATTTCCTTCGTAACGCCCTTTTGTCAGCCACCCTTCTTAGCTTGCCCCCTATCCCAGACTCACATTTATAGGGCGCCTGTCTTTGCCTCTGGGACGTGAAATTAAATGCACAGCACTTGAAATGATTAAACCACATCTCCCGCGACCGCGCTGCTC
This sequence comes from Catagonus wagneri, assembly GCA_004024745.2. Lineage (NCBI taxonomy): Eukaryota > Metazoa > Chordata > Mammalia > Artiodactyla > Tayassuidae > Catagonus > Catagonus wagneri. The sequence continues at coordinate 3,827,977 of PVHT021183672.1, forward strand.
TTCACTCTGGCGAGAGTGAAACAAGGATGGGGCGATTTTGCATCTCAGTGATTTACTGGGGTCACATGGTGGTTGCGTGGCCCTGGTGGTGAGAGCCTCCGGGGAAGAGACAAAGTCTCACTGAGCCAAGTGGTAGCCTCTGCAGAAGAAGAATGATCAGCAGACAAGGACGGTTGCCAAAATAATAATAATAATAATAATAATAATAATAATAATAATAATGACAGTATATACACATGCATGTGTAATTAATGATCAAAGTCATACACGTCAAATGTGTCAGTGGTGATAGAAATCACTCGTGCGCTAACATAGAAATAGTTGAAAAGCTTAGGGAGTTTTCACTCCTTACTAGGATCTCAGATAAACCCAGACTGTTTATCGGAAGTAACTTCCGAATTGGATTTTTTAAAAGAAAAGCACCGGCCTTGTATTCCGTTCCTGAATCAAAATGATATCATTTTCACAGCATTACCCCAGAGCCTTCCGTCTGTTCTTATCCACATCAGCTGACAGCCCGTGAACTTGATCCCCTCCGCTTAACACAGCTTTAGAGGTATTCCAGCTTGTGTTCCTCTATCAATTTTTATTATTTATGGTCAGTGGCTTAGACTTTTCCCCACTTCCAAGGGTTGCATTTAGGCAGAGCGTGCAAAAAGAAGAGGCATGAGAGTCAGTGTTGAGACTGCTGACCATGGGTTTACCTTTGCATCTACACAAGAAGGCCCTTTGGGTCTTCAGCAAGGGCTTTCATCATTAGGAAGTCGGACGGAGTCACCAGAGAAGACTCTTGACCTCCCTGACCTTCCTGAGGCTGGGAACAAGGTCATTTATTTCAGAACCAGGAGTGGAAGACAATATGCTGGATTCACAGACAATGACACACACACACACACACAGAGAGAACCAGGAATGGAAGACAATATGCTGGATTCACAGACAGAGACACACACACACACACACACACTCACTCACTCATCTCTGCCCCCAGAGCTAAGCAGCTGAGGATAGACATCCAGTGCACTAAAATTTCAGCCAAAGAGGAATACTACCAATGAGCTCTTTTTTTAAGAAAAAAATAGCGTTGAGGAGTTCCTGGTGTGGCTCAGCGGGCTGAGAACCCGACGTTTATCCATGAAGTTGCCGGTTCGACCCCTGGCCTCGCTCGGTGGGTTAAGGATCTGGCGTTGCCGTGAGCTGTGGTGTAGGTCGCAGACGCGGCTCGGATCCCGCGTTGCTGTGGCTGTGGTGCAGGCTGGAAGCTGTAGCTCCTCTTGGCCCTCTAACCCGGGAACTTCCATGTCATCTGCTGCAGGTGTGGCCCTAAAAAAAGAAAAAAAAAAAGACACCACCACCGACAAAAAAAGTGTAATTGCTTTACAGTGTTGTGTATATTTCTGCTGTACGACAGAGTGACCCAGTTATTTATTTATGTATATCTGTGTGTGTGTGTGTGTGTGTGTGTGTGTATAAACGTGTATTTATATAAACTTATATTAGCAAAGAGCTTTTTATAGGACCCCAGATACTGTTGTTTTTGAGAAACAATGTTATAATTATTCTATTCACCCGACCCTGGTGCGTTATGAATACCCACCATAGGCCGTGGGCTCCAGCCTACACAAGAGTCGTGATTGGTTGATGAGCGGATGGTGGGTCTGAGAAGTTAGGGCTTCTGCCCAGTGCTAAAGCCCCCAGGAAAAGCGTGTGTAGACGACTGACCTGCCTTTGGACAGCTTAGGGTTGAATTTCCACAGTAGCTTTCAATGATTCACCCCTCCGGCTCTGCAATGTCTCTGAACTTGAGTTTCTGCACCGGCCAGGGCTGACCGTGACCTGGCATAGCCTGACATGGTGAGGAAACATCACCAGCTCATTGTGTTGGTGGACTGCTAGGGCTGCCTTAACGAAATGCCCCAGAACGAGTGGCTTCAATGACACATGTATTCATCAACGCACAGCGGCAGAGACCAGAAAGCCCAGACCACGGCGAGGACGGCTTGGTTTCCGGCGATGCTGCTCACCTGGGCTTGCACACAGACATCTTCTTGCTGTGTCCCCGTGTGACCTTTCTGCGTTTTACAGCCTCAGAGACCCTTGTCCCAGCAGTCACCCCGGGGCGTTAGGGCTTCAGCATGTGGATTTTTGCGGGGCGGTTCATAACGACACACTGAAGGTTCCAACAAAACGTAACCCAGCGGTACAGCATAACAGAAACATGAAGTAAGAAAGCATAACACAGCGTGGTTATAAGAACACAACACCACAGAAATATAACAGAAACGTGACACAGCACAGCATAGTACAACATGGTTGTAACATCTCAACAAAACATAACACAGAAATACAACAGACGACACGACACACTGTAACGCAAAGTGGTTGTAACATCATAACAAAACATGACAATGACAATAGCACCGTAATGTAATCGTGACACAACAGAGCACGGCACACTGTGGTTACGACATCACCACAAAACAACATAACACAACAACATAGCATGACAGAAACACGAAGTAACAGAGCGTAACACAGTGTGGTTATAATAACAACAAAAAAATGTCACAGAAACTTGATACAACAGAGCACAACCCAACATGGTTGTAACATCAGAACAAAACACAACACAACCCAAAAATAAAACGTAACATGACCCAACATAGCATGACACAATGTGGTTTTACCATCAGAGCAGAATATAACACAACACAAAAATAAAACAGAAACATAGCAGGACACAACACCGCATAACACAGCATAGTGCCAAGGAGGATCGCATCCAATCACAGGCCTAAAGTACTTAGGAAAATCTTGGCCTTTAGCAGGTGCTAATGCGGTGTTGGAATTAGCCGGCTTCTGCCCACACCCCCCACCTCCATACACACAAGAACTTTGAAAGAAAGCTGGTAGATGCCAGCTTCAAGCCCAGGTTCTCTGTCCCTGCAGTCCGGTTTACGCCTGTCCCTGGTTTGACAGCAAAGCCTCTTCGTTCAGAGAGCCACTGGGCCGCCTTATTCCATGCGGCCTAAGTGAGCCTTCCCACGCTTCTCTCTTGGTCTTCATTCCTGCACATGACGGCTGGCACCGTCGCGGTCTCTGCATCATGGCTTATCCTCTGCCACTCAGGGGTTCACTTCTGCCAGTGCACTTCGTTTGTGTTTGTTTCTTTGTTTTCTTTTCATGGCCGCACCTGTGGGGTACGGACGTCCCCAGGCTAGGGTTGAATCAGAGCTGCAGCTGCCAGCTTACAGCACAGCCACAGCCACGCTGGAGCCAAGCCACGTCTGCAACTTAGGCTGCAGCTTACGGCCATGCCAGGTCCTTAACCCACCGAGCCAAGTCTAGGGACTGAACGGAACTCCTCATGGATACTGGTAGGGTTCTTAACCCTCTGAGCCACAGTGGGAACTCCATTTTTTTTTTTTTTTTTTGGTCTCTTTGCCTTTTCTAGGGCCGCACCCGTGGCATATGGAGGTTCCCAGGCTAGGGGTCTAACAGGAGCCGCAGCTGCCGGCCTACACCACAGCCACAGCAACGCGGGATCCGAGCCGCGTCTGCAACCTACACCACAGCTCACGGCAACGCCGGATCCTTAACCCACTGAGCGAGGCCAGGGATCGAACCCGCAACCTCATGGTTCTTAGCTGGATTCGTTAACCGCTGAGCCACGATGGGAACTCCTCCATTTTTTTTTTAACGCTTTGTTTTGTCCGCTGCTTCAAGCCCTATACCTCTTACTCCCCTCCCCCCCC
>PVHT021183672.1:3832731-3869611 GCA_004024745.2 Catagonus wagneri
GCCGGATCCTTAACCCACTGAGCGAGGCCAGGGATCGAACCCGCAACCTCATGGTTCTTAGCTGGATTCGTTAACCGCTGAGCCACGATGGGAACTCCTCCATTTTTTTTTTAACGCTTTGTTTTGTCCGCTGCTTCAAGCCCTATACCTCTTACTCCCCTCCCCCCCCTTGCCCCTCCCCCCTTCCCACTCCCCACTGGTCACCACTAGTTTGTTCTCTGTACCTGTGAGTGCTTCTTTTTTTTTTTGGTTATATTCACTAATTCTGTTTTTTAGATTCCACATAGAAGTGATATCATACAGTATTTGTCTTTCTCTGCATGACTTTTCGCTTAGCAGAATACCCTCCAAGTCCATCCATGTTGCTGGAACTGGCAGAATTTTGTTCCCTTTTTTTTTTTTTTTAAGGGCTGAATAGTATTCTATTGTATACATGAACCACGTCGTCTTTATCCATTCCTCTGTCGATGGACACTTAGGTTGCTTCCGTGTCTTGGCAAATTGTGAATATGCTGCTATGAATGTTGGGGCGTATGCATCATTTCAAATTAATCTTTGTTTTTTCAGATGTATTCCCAGAAGTGGGATTGCTGGTTCATGCTGTAGTTCTCTTTTCACTTTTTTGAGAAATCCTCCTGTAAATTGGACCGATTTACATTCTCATCAATAGTGTAGGAGGGTTCCCTTTTCTCCATACCCTCTAGCATTTGTTACTTGTGTTCTTTTTGATGATGGTCATTTGGACAGGTATGAGGTGATATCTCATCGTGGTTTTGATTTGCATTCCTCTAATAATTAACAGTGTTGAGCATCTTTTCATGTGACTGTTGGCCATCAGTATGTCTTCTTTGGAGAAATGTCTGTTTAGGTCTTCTGCCCATTTTTGAGGGGTTCTTTGTTTTTAGGTTGTTTAGGTTTTTTTTTTTTTTTTTTTTTTTTTTTATTGAGCCGCATAAGATGTTTGTATATTTTGGAAATGAATCCCTTGTCAGTCACATTGTTTGCAAATATTTTCTCCCGTTCTTTAGGTTGCCTTTTCATTCTGTTTATGGTTTCCTTTGCCAAACAAAAGCTTTCAAATTTAATTGGGTCCCATTTGTTTATTGTTGTGTTTATATTTTGCTTTTCTCTCCATTACTCTAGGAGACAGACCCAAAAGCATGTTGCTGTGATTTATGTCAGAGTGTTGTGCCTATGTTTTCCTCTAAGAATTTTAGAGTAGCCAGTCTTACATTTCGGTCTTTAATCCATTTTGAGATCATTTTTGTGGATGGTGTTAGAGAATGTTCTAATTTCATTCTTTTATATCTAGCTGTCAAGTTTTCCCAGCACTGCTTATTGAAGAGACAGTCTTTTCTCCACTGTAAGTTTTTGCCTCCTTTGTTGTAAATTAATTGGCCGTAAGTGCACTGGTTTACTTTTGGGCTTTCTGTCCTATTCCGTTGATCAATATTTCTGTTTTTGTTCCAGTACCATACTGTTGAGATGACTGCAGATTTTTGTGTTTGTTTGTTTGTTTGTTGGCCACACCCAAGGCATGTGGATTCCCAGGCCAGGCATCAAATCCATGCCACAGGTGCCACCTGGGCCACAGCTGTGGCAGTGCTGGATCCTTAACCTTCTTCACCACAGGGGGATTTCCTTGATGACCGTAGCTTTGCAGTATATTCTGAAGTCGGGGAGCCTGATTCCTCCAGCATCGTTTTTCTTTCTCAGGACGGCTTTGACCCTTCGGGGTCTTTGGTGTTTCCATGCAAATTTAAAATTTTTTTGTTCCAGTTCTGTGGAAAAAAAACGCCACTGGTAGTTTGATAAGGATTGCACTGAATCTGTAGATTGCATTGGGTAGTATAGTCATTTTGACAGTATTGATTCTTTCAACCCAAGAACATAGTATATCTTTCCATCTGTGTCATCTGCCATTTCTTTCATCAGTGTCTCATAGTTTTCAGAATACAGTTCTTTGGTCTCTTTAGGTTTATTCCTAGGTATTTTATTCTTTGTGATGTGATGGTAAATGGGATTATATCCTTAATTTCGCTTTCTGATACTTAGTTTATAGAAATGTAACAGATTTGGGCATGTTAATCTCATACCCTACAACTTTACCAAATTCATTTATGAGATCCAGTGGTTTTCTGGTGGCGTATTTAAGGCTCTCTATTTACAGTATCATGTCATCTGCAAATTCCTTTCCAATTTAGATTCCTTTTGTTTCTTTTTCTTCTCTGATTGTTGTGGCTGGAACTTCCGAAACTATGTTAAATACAAGTGGCTTGTGAGAGGGGACATCCTTGTTTTGTTCCTGATCTTAGAAGAAATTTTCACGTTTTCACCACTGAGAATGATGTTAGCTGTGGGTTTGTCATATACAGCCTTTATTATGTTGAGGTATGTTCTCTCTATGCCCATTTTCTGGAAGGTTTGTGTGAGTGTGTTTTCTTTTTAGGACTGCACCTGCAGCATATGGGAGTTCCCATACTGCGGGTCAAATCAGAGCTGCAGCCTGCACCACAGCCACGGCAATGCAGGCTACTTAACCCACTGAGCGAGGCCAGGGATCGAACTCACATCCTTATGGATACTTGTTGGTTTTCATTACGGTTAAGCCACAGTGGACACACCTCTGGGGACTTTTTTTTTTATCATAAGGGGATGTTTCAGAGCTGATGATTCTTTGACAGAATTTATCTCGGATCCTTGGAACCTGTAGAGCCAACTAGATCTCTTATTTTATACCTGAATCTAGTTATTAGTCTGATCAGATCTTCCTTAATGATGAAGAGATAGTTCACTTATAAAATTTTTAGTGATGTTTTTTAAGTTATAGTTGATTTACAATGTTGTGGCAATTTCTGCTGTGCGGCAAAGTGACCCAGTCATACCTATACATACATTCCTTTTCTAATATTTTCTTCCATCATGGTCCACCCCAAGAGACTGGATAGAGTTCCCTGTGCTGTATAGCAGGACCTCATTGCTGATCCATTTTAAATGTCATAGTTTGCATCTACTGACCCCAAACTCCCCGTCTGTCCCACTCCCTCCTCCCTTCCTGCTGGCAATTACAAGTCTATTCTCTATGTCTGTGAGTCTGTTTCTGTGCTGTAGATAGGTTCATTTGTCCCATATTTTAGATTCCACACGTAAATGATAGCGTATGGTACTTGTCTTTCTCTTTGTGATTTACTTTCCTTAGTATGAGAATATCTCGTTGTACCCATGTTGCTGCAAATGGCAATCCTTTGGTTCTCTTTTATGACTGAGTAGTATTCCATTGTATGTATGTACCACATCTTCTTAATCCTTTCATCTGTTGATGGACATTTAGGTAGCTTCCATGTCTTGGCTATTGGGAGTAGTGCCGCCATGAACATTGGGGTGCATGGATCTTTTTGAATTGTGGTTTTCTCTGTGTATATGCCCGGGAGTAGGATCTATATTTACTTTTCTGAGATACCTCCATACTGTTTTCCATAGTGGCTGCACCAGTTGACATTCCCACCCGCTGTGTAGGAGGGTCCCCTTTTCTCCACACCTTCTCCAGAATTTGTTATTCGTAGACTCATTACTGATGGCCGTTCTGACTGGTGTGAGGTGGGACCTCATTAATTTGCATTTGTCTAACAATTTTGCTTACAAGCTTTTAATTGAAGCATCTCAGCCTTTCTTTTATCCAGTAAAACCTACTGAATCGTTGTGAGCTCCCTTAAAATACTTACATGTTGACACGAAAGCAGGAAATACAGTCGTGTTTTTGGCTTCAGAGAGAACATGATGAAATTTTTGAACTTTTAATAATAGTGATTTTTTTTCCTTACAATTTTAACAACTCTATAAGCAGTGTTTAAACTACTGATCTTCATTATAGGTCCTAACAAAAAGAATTCATTTTTCAAATGTGGGAAAATCTTGAAAGAGGCTATGTGGGTAGGGAAGTGGGGATTGAAGATAAGAAGCATTTTTGATTAATTACCGCAAGTGAAAGAGTGAAACTTTTTTACAAAGGAAAAAAAATCAAGGAGACATCTTATTCTTTCAAAAGGCATTTAATTCAAAGTTATAATTTTACTATGTTTCACTTCCATTTTATTTTCCCATTCACGCATCTACTTTAAAACAAAGTATTGATGAAAAAGGGCTCTCTTGTTAATTAACAATGTTGATAGCTTATATGGTTTGAACTATTGTTTAAAGTGATTTTTCTTCCTAGGTCATTTATTTCCCATTGATTTTGAATCTGAATTTGTAATACTTAGCTTACCTATTATGGTAAAGTTTCTAAAACATTAACTCCTTAACCCTTTTATGAATATTTTTAATGAACTCAATAACCATGCCTTAATAATCTTATATGCACATCACATTTTCCAAGTTAATAATGTACAGATGAACAGAGATAGAAATAGGTTTTTTTAACTTTTTATGTATTTTTATTGATCTCTAATGACATATAAAATTGTGTTAGTTTCAAGTGTACAGCATGATTCCCTATACTTAGGTATTTTGAAATTATCACGGTAAGTCTAGTTAACATCCCTCACTATCTATAGTTACAATATTTTTTTCTTATGACGAAAACTTTAAAAATCCACTTTCTTAGCAACTTTCAAATTTATAAAGCAATATTATTAGATACAGTCACCACACTGTACGTTACATTCCCAGAATTTATTTATCTTAGAGTCAGAGTTTTTACTCTTGGATCATGTTTTTTTTTTTTATGGCTGTACTCGTGGTTTATGGAAGTTTCTGCGCCAGGGATCTATTCTGAGCCTTGGCTGTAACCTGTGCCACAGCTGCAGCAGTGCTGGCTCCTTATCCTTATCCTGCTGTGCCACAGCGGGAACTCCTGTAGGATCATGTTTAAATCCAACACTTGGACAGTTTGATTTTTCTTAGTGACAGTAGCAATTTTTGTTGTTGCTTTTTTTTTTTTTTTTTTTTTTTGCTCTTTAGGGCTGCACCTGCAACCTATGGACGTTCCCATGCTAGTGGTTGAATTGGAACTGCAGCTGCCAGTTTACCTACAGCTCACAGCAACACTGGATCTTCAACCCACTGAGCGGGGCCAAGGATTGAACGAACGCACGTCCTCATGGATACCAGTCAGGTCCTTTGCTGCTGAGCCACAACAGGAAATCCAACACTGGTGATTTTTTAATGTGTTTTTTAGTGATACTGCATGATTTTTTGAGAAATGTGAACTTCGTATAACAGATTGATAGAGGAGTTCCTGTTGTGGCTCAGCGTGTTAAGAACCTGACCTCATGTCTCTGACGATGCAGGTTCGATCCGTCAGTGGATTAAAGATCGCGAGTTGCCACGAGCTATGGTGTAGGCCACAGCTGCAACTCTGATTTGACCCCTAGCCCAGGAACTTCCATATGCCATAGGTACAACCTTAAAAAGAAAAAAATTAGTGGAGACTTTCTAAGTCTGTTGCTACCAGGGTAATCAGGCTTGTCTCTGATAAAGTAACATTTTTACATATTCTAATGAATGCTTATGGTCAAAATGTGTGATATCTGTGGACATCCACATCTGCAGATACCTTCTCAACTGGAATGTGTTTTCCACTTATTTAAGTCAGTAGAAGTCCCAGTCCTTGTCGGTTGCCCACTTGTAGCATTCTGTATGTGACTCAAGACATTTTGTGGGGACTTCACCAGAATCTGGCATCATGCATGACCTGAACCAGAAAATTAAGTCATATGAAAAAGGGAAATGACAGAAAGAAAAAAAAAAGGGGGAAGACCTAATATCTTAACGTGTACTTGTCACAGTGTAAATTCCAAAAATCAACAAATAGATGGTTGTCACAATGTTTCACTTCTCCGCAGTGGCAGGCTGACAACTGCTGAGATATTTTGGGTGCGTGTTGACAACAGGGATAAGGAACTGTGTTTGCATCTGGGAAGGATTCTTTTACAGAGAAGATCAAGTGGCTGAGATTCTGCAGGTAGCAAATAATGGCATCAGCAGAAGTTCTTCCAGAGATTTTTGCTGTTAGGCTCTGTCTAGGAGGTGCAAGGTGGTCCTCCTTCTCTCCCGGGAACTGGCTGCACGCAAAAATGTGCAAAAAGGTTTCTAAAAAACGGAGATCTTACTTGGGGGGACAGTAAACAGCTAAGACAGATTTTGTCCTTGTGGTCTTCACAGCCTTTCTGGAGATGATATAAAAACCAGTAACCAGTATTGGTGTCGTGAGACATAGGTCTTTCATCTCCTTTAGACACTACTTAATATTCCTTACAAAGGGGCTTCTTTACAAAACAGAAACAGACTCGCAGACACAGAAGACAAACTTCCGGTTGACAGAGGAGAAATGGAGGGAAAGATAAATCAGGAGTGTGGGATTAACAGATACACACTACTCTATATAAAAGAGGTAAACAACAACGACCTGTTTGACAGCACAAGGAACTCTTTTCAATATCTTGTAATAATCTGTAATGGAAAAGGCCCAGAATATACACACACCTACACGTAGACATATATGTCATCTGCATATATACATGCATATGTGTGCATGTATGTGTATACACACGTGTGTGCATATCGTATGTACATAACAGACACTGTGCTATCCACCTGAAGCTAACACACCATTGTAAATCAAGTAGACTTCAGTTAAAAAATTAATGAAGTAGTGAAGTATTAAAAATTTCTCCTGGGGAGGTTCGATTTGCAAACATAATAAACAGGAAAAAAAAAGAAGAGCAGACCAACCAAATCACAGGACGTGACAATTAAAAGGCAGCATTGGGTTTCAGGGACAGCATTTATGTAAGCTCTGCAAAGCTGAGATATTTGTCAGTTGAAGTCGGGGGTCCTTCTGTTGGCGTAACCATTTATAACGAACGTACCAAGCAGCGGTGGACATGTTTCATCCTAGGTTTTCTGGAGGAAGGGAAGACCGGAGGTGGTAACCCTGAGATGACTTCACTTTATATTTTCCTTCATCCATCTCAAGAGAACCTCTGACATTTTTGAACCAAAGTATCTTTACCAACAGAGCCAGGCAGTTGGGAAAAAAAAAAAATTGCAGGCGCAAATTCTATAGCATCTTAAGAAGAGATTAAGTGTTGAATATATAATCCTGAACTGGGAAATCGTATTATGCCAGAGATCAAACTGATACTCTGACGATGATGACTGTTTAGGTCTGAACTCGTGATTGGTGAGATTTAATAAAGCAAACCTAGCCATTTAATAATTGTTGCTTTTAGGAGCCGGTCCACAGATTTACCCTCAAATAGATTTTTTTTTTTTGCATACATAGTTCAGTGATATTTAGAAAGCTACATTCCTGAGTTGTGATAAGCATCTGCTCAAATTGGTAATATGAGAAAAATAATATTTATAGATTAAAAATAAGTTTGGTCTTCTAAACCTTGAAACATTTTCCCAGGAAACTATCACCTTTTAAAAATGCAGTTCACAGGGTTCCCGTCGTGGCTTAGTGGTTAACGAATCTGACTAGGAACCATGAAGTTGCAGATTCAATCCCTGGCCTCGCTCAGTGGATTAAGGATCCGGCGTTGCTGTGAGCTGTGGTGTAGGTCGCAGACGCGGCTCAGATCCCGCGTTGCTGTGGCTGTGGCGAAGGCCGGCGGCTACAGCTCCTGTTAGACCCGTAGCCTGGGAACCTCCATATGCCACAGATGCGGCCCTTGATAATGCAAAAAGACACACACAAAAAATGCAGTTCAGAAACATAGCCAGTTTTTTTCTATCAATAGGCAATCCGTGAATTGTATTTTGTGGTGTGCTAAGGATTTATAAAATTCTCTGAAGAAACCTGCCACTACTCATTATACAACTGCCAAGCATAGCCGTCAACATCTACCTTAAGTTTGCTAGGAAGTGTTTTGCGTTCGTGTTTATGCTAAATGTTCAGATTTTAAAGAGATGGTTTAAATTGTTCTATTCTTTCAGTCCTCCTCTGTCTCTCCAAGTATCTAGAAAGTACTCTTGACCCAACTGGACAAATAAACATCATATATAAGCTTCTTACCGTTAAACTCCAACTACTAGATTTTGAGGGTTTTGGTAGAAGAGACACTTGATTGGTTATTTAGGGTTTAAATAGAATACATAATTGGTTTGAATCAGAATGAGAGTGATAAAGGAACAGATTCTGCAGCAAACGTGTTTTGCTCACAAAGAAAAAGGTTGACGCAGTGTAAGTATGAATCTCCGCCAAGCTTCTGATCAGACGGTGCTTCTTTTCGATCCTGGCGGTCAATGGTAAGGCACCCAAAGCTAAGACAATTAACTGAACGCTATCCATCTCAGGTTCAGTTCATGTACCCGTTACTGTGAGGTTTATTTAGGAAACGTACTTAGGAACAGTAGCCAAGACATGGGAGTAACTAAATGGTCATCAGCAGAGGAATGGACAAAGAAGAGGCGGTATGTGTGGAATACTACTCAGCCATAAAAAAGGATGAAATCACACCGTTTGCAGCAACATGAATGGACCAAGAGATTATCAGACTAAGTCAGAAAGACAAATGTCATAGGATATCACTTATATGTGGAATCTAAAATATGATACAGGGCAGCTTATTTACAAAACAGAAACAGACCCACAGACATAGAGAGCAAACTTACGGTTACCAAAGGGGAAAGGTGCAAAGACGGATAAATTAGGATTATGGGATTAACATATCACATTACTTTATATAAAACAGATCATCAGCAAGGGCCTACTGTATAGCCCGGGGAACTCTACTCAATATTTTGTAATAACCCATAAAGGAAAAGAATCTGAAAAGGAATGGATAATGTATAACCGAATTACTTTGCTGTGTACCTGAAACTAACATAACCTTGTAAATCAACTATATTTCATTAAAATAAAGTGAAAAAAAGATACCTAAAGCACAATCCTGGCGTGTCATAGATGTTGCACATCTGTATGTTTAAGAAAGTAGTGTGAATCCAGTAAAACTTGAATCTCCTTAATGGTGCGGTACCCACATTTGCATCTTTGGCCAAAGAACCAGGGTTATGCAAGATGTTAATATTAGTGGGAGCTGGGTGGGGCTTCAATACAGGAACTCCTTGCACTGACACAGTACATTTTCTGCAAAATCTAAAAATAATTCCAAAACTAACTGTTGATCTAAAAGATGGACATCAGCCAGGTTTATTGGGAATTTAAGGACCCGAGTTCAAAGGTGTTTGCCATTCTCCACGAGATTAGTCTAATCCTTGCTGGCAGAGATGGCTCTTGGATGCAGGTATCTGTGGCTCCGCCCACATCCAGGGTGTGTTTTGAAGTCAGGAACCGCAGGTGGCTAAATGCAGCCAGCTCTAAATGTAGGGCACCGTTACTGTGTTAAGACACGGGGAAAACCTCCTGAGGATAAATTTATTGTTAAGTCCTGTGTAATGTACACTTGCTGTCTTTCTACCAGCTTCGTGAACATAAGACCTCCGTTATAGCGGGGGTCATTCGAGTCTGATTAATTACATATTTATGTAATGTATAAATAATACGATTAATTATGTTAAAATTTTTAAGGAGGAAATAGGCAGAAGGAAATAAATTTCCAGACACACAGTTTTGACATAACTGTGTCAGATTTCCATTTGCTTGGTGAATTCAGGCTTTTCCTGTGAGGCAGGTAGCCAGGGAGAATATTCAGTCCAAAAAGAATCAAAGAATTTGGCCTCAATAGGACAGCCTACTTAGTAATTTATTTTTAGAATGCTGTGGATTTAGGGCGAAAAGGAGTGGCTCTGATCACGTTAACATAAGGCATTAACACATCTGCCCTAAAACGGATATTGTCTTTCTCGCACAGCTTTGCCCTTTGGGACCCATTTGTCATTTTTAGGTCCATCTGTGATACCTTTATATGTCACGGAAAAGAGAGAAAAGCCTTTGCGATGAAAACACTTTTGACGCTGACTTGATATAAAATGCATGTGAGCATAAGCTTTTGCCATCTCATATTCAAAGTTACTTAAAACGGGTTATGGATTGTGCTCCTGGTGGAAGCTTCAGATGACTTCAAGTTTATGCATTTTCCCACTTAACTTGCAAATGTTATTTGGGACCACTCTGTGGTGTCCCCCGATGCGACAGGTGATAAGGGGGTGAATGAAGTTATCTTCAAAACGATGCAGATGAGTAAGAGCCAAGGAGATTGAGTTGAAGTTTTCTTTCTGGCTGCCAGTTCTGATAGCAGCTACTTAATTGGATTTGTGAATCTAATTATGTTCAGTGGATCCATAGTATTATTCCTACTGATGACTATCTGAGCTGTTTCCTAGTAAGAGCTGTTGATAACATCAAACAGCATGAGAGGAACTTGGCTTGTACTTCATTGATATTTCATCCTATTAACATAAAGACACATATGAAGGATTTTAATGGAGACCCAGGAATACCATGGTAGCTATTTTATGAGACCCAATTTAAGAGTTTTAATTATTGAAAAGTCTCCCAAAGCTCTAGATAGTTTCTTTAAAAGTGTTGATTTTTAGCATTTAGAATTAATTCTTTTGTTCCCATTTTTAAAAACTGTAGGGGCTCCCTTGTGGCGCAGCGGGAAGCACGGGTTTAATCCTTGGACTGGGAATTTCCACATGCCCGGGTGTGGCCAAAAGAATGTGGTATTTTAAAAAATTTTTATACGGTTCTTAAAAGTTACACTTGAGAATTCCCTCCATGGGTTAAGGATCCAACTGCAGTGGCTCGGGTCACTGCAGGGATGGGGGTGTAGTCCCCAGCTGGGTGCAGTGGCTTAAAGGATCCGCGTTGCCCACAGCTGCAGCTCAGATTCAGTCCCTGGCCTGGGAAATTCCATCTGTTGGTGGTGTGGCCTCTGTACACTGGTACTGGTTGAATCTTGGAGACAAGAGTTTTGAATGAAGCAGAAAAGAAGAGCTTTATTGCTTTGCTGGGCAAAGGGGGCCACCCACAGTGGGCGAATACCCTCAGACTGTGTGCCCCTGCGGGGGTGGTGGGCATCGAGGAGTCTCACAGTGATGGTTCAAGGAGCAGGGCGTGGTCATCTCATGGAACTCTGCTGATTGGTTGGTCATTAGGTAATTGAGAGCTAGCATCTTAATGCTGATTGGTTGGTCACTAGATAATTGAGAGCTGGCATCTTAATGCTGATTGGTTGGTCATTAGGTAATTGAGAGCTAGCATCTTAATGCTGATAGGTTGGTCATTAGATAATTGAGAGCTGGCATCTTAATGCTGGGGGTTGGTCATTAGGTAATTGAGAGCTAGCATCTTCAACCTGCTGGTTACAGCCTGTCTAGGGTCGATGGGCTTGTGGTCAGCAGTTTTCATCGGGTGGGTGTCTGCTTCCTATAAAAACAACTTCAGTGGGGAGCCAGGGTGGGATCAGACGAGGTAGAAGCATAATTTTCTAAGTTGGCCTGGGATGGGTTTTTTGTTTTTGTTTAGGGCCACACATGCAGTATTTGGAAGTTTCCGAGCTAGGGGTCGAATCAGAGTTGTAGCTGCCAGCCTACACCACAGCCACAGCAACGCTGGATCTGAACCTTGTTTGTGACCTACACTATAGCTCACAGCAAGGGCGGATCCTTAACCCACTGAGCGAGGCCAGGGATGGAACCCACGTCCTCATGGATGCTAGTTGGACTCACTTTTGCTGCGCCACCATGGGAACTCCTAGGGTTCTTGATCCACAAACTGGAGAATCAACATAGGCCTGTTCAGTAGTTGACTGGTTGCTGTCAGGGTCCCCCCAAAGGAAAAAGGGTTACTTAATACCCAGAAGCAGATAACTCATATAATCACCCATCTCTGAATTACTTAATCTTGAACTCCCGTTTGATCTCCAGAGAAGGCACATGAGCCCCAAATGAATCCCTTGAAAAGTGTGTGTGTATATACATATAATTTTTATATATGGTCATTTATTTATATTTATATATAATTATATGTACTAACCTATATATATACTAATACCCCTGTTTGTTCCTACTAATTGTATAGCTAGATATAGTGTATAATTATACATAGTTTTCTGTATCATTATTACTAACAATTAGTATATTACTAGCACATGGTAATGTATATCTATTGTATGTATAACTCATATGTGTATATTATATGTGTATTACTAACCTATATTGTTACTAATGATATATAGTATACATAATGATACATATGTTGAGTGATAATGAGTATACACATCCTCCTGATACATAGTAAATGTATATATGTATATAAACACTAGAAAGTATATAGTGTTATATGTTAGTATGGATGTGTGCCTATAGATATACGAACACTAATAACTAACTTAACATTCACTATTTTTTTTCCTGAGGGCGTGAAAACATCCAAGGGACTTCTCAACATTTTAAATCCATTTCAGAAGTCATACGGTAAACGCTTTATGTATTTTATTTGTGTAAAGCATTTACTGTGTGACTTTTGAGATGGATTTAAAATGCTGAGAGTTAGCAATTCTGGACATACCAACAGAATGAAATATAAGCCGTAGCAGTATGGAAATGGGCCCTGATGCTGTGTGATAAAATTGCCGATGGTGGTATCATGCAAAGTCTGCTTGACCTCAAGTCTTCCTTAGATGGAGATAAATTTGATATCTTGGAACTATTGCATTTGGCTGTCCTCGTTTGGAAGAAGACCTTGTTTCCAAAATATACCAAACAGTGCCTACAGTTATGTTAAGAAGTGTTTCTATATTCAGATATTAGTTCATATTAAATTTAAATGCATGCTGCTTAATTAGGGATTTGATCATTTCATCTAATTCTCTAAATATTTATGTATTCAAATTGTGTAAATTTATTTTTAAACCTCTCTCATTAGAAAGATTAAATATCCTCCTGTATTCAGGATCGAGGTTACTCTATGGACCAGGGAGTATGCAGTGTTTTGAGAGCACAAAGATGAATTTAACATTTCAAGACTGCGTTAATGCAGGCTTCCTTCTAGTGGCAGAGGCAGGCTATAAAGAGATAATGTTTTCTCAGTGGCGTGGAAAAGATAGAGAGCTATGTGTGTTTTTAAGAAGCGCAACTTGGTTTTGTTTTGGTTTTGGCGGCATGTGAAGTTTCTGGGTCAGGGATCAGATCAGAGCCCCAGTTGCAACCTGTGCTGCAGCTGTGGCAACACTGGATCCTTAACCCGCTGGGCTGGCCCAGGGATCCAACCAGTGTCCCAGTGCTCCCAAGACACAGTCTGTGCCATTGCACCCCACCTTGGAACTCCAAGAAGAGCTATTAGTTGATGGGAAGGAAGAAGTCATATCAATGGTGGAGGGAAATTTACGGTCATCCAAGCAATGTGGAATTGCACTCCCAGCCTAAGAAACCCAACAAACAAATCACAAGCACTGCAGTGAGGCAGCGTTGGAGGTGCCATGAGTTATCTGCACTCCTGGAGCTTGCGATCCGCAGGAAAGCTGTGCAGTGTGACTTGATGAGAACCCAAAGTTGAGACGCCATCTTCCCCTTGGGAGAATAAGAAATTCATGTTTTAAGTAAGGAATCTCTAGGAGTTACCATTGTGGCTCAGTGGTAACGAACCCAACTGGTATCCATGAGGTTGCAAGTTCGATCCCTGGCCCCACTCAGTGGGTTAAGGATCAGGCATTGTTGCTGTGAGCTGTGGTGTAGGTTGTGGATGCAGCTCAGATCCAGCATCACTGTGGCTGTGGTGTAGGCCTGCAGCTGCAGTTCTGATTCGACCCCTGGGCTGGGAACTTCCATATGCTGCAGGTGAGGCCTTTAAAAAAAGGGCGGGGTGTGTGTGTGTGTAAATCTCTGTGTTCCTTTCTGACCATGGAGAGAGAATATACCATGCTTTGTGTGGGTGTGCAAACCATCATTAGGTTAAGAGAGTCATTCCATTTGTGGTACCCAAGAAACATGGACGGCTACTCACTGCTGATATCCATATGTTATAGATCTCAGCAAAACAGGAGTGCTCATACCATGATGTCTGGTGTCAAAATAAATACTTCAATGTGTTCTGTCTATGTTAAGATCAAACCCTACCTGAATTCCATTTCTACTGCTAATGCGTTTGTCTTCCTGGATGTCCTCAGAGCCCCTTTACTCATCCCCAGGTCTTCCATTCTTGGCTCCTACCTTCTGTTCTCCATGAACATCTGACCATCTCCTCTGTTTCCCTCAAAACTCTAAAAATAGAGTTACCGTAAGATCCTGCAATCCCACTCCTGGGCATCTATCAGGACAAAACTACAATTTGAAAAGATGCATGTACCCCAGTGTTCCTAGCAGAACTCTTCACAATAGCCAAGACGTGGCAGCAGCCTCAATATCCATCCACAGAGGATTGGCTAAAGAAGATGTGGTCCCTATATACACTGGAATACTACTCAGCCATTAAAAAAAAGAATGAAACCATGCCATTTGCAGCAACGTGGATCGACCTAGAAATTATCCCAAGCGAGAGGTCAGATGGAGAAAGACGGATATTATAGAATATCACTCATATGTGGAATCTAAAAAAAAAAAAAAAATACAAATGAACTTATTTCCTAATCAGACAGTCTCACAGACAGAGAACAAACTTAGAGTACCATACAGGAAAGGTTAAATTAGGAGTTTGAGTTTGGGCTTAACAGATATCCATTACAATAGATAAAAGAGATAAACAACAAAGACCTACTGTAGAGCACAGGGAACTATATCCAGTATTATGTAATAATTTTAAGTGGAAAAACTCTGTGAAGGTATGTGTGTGTATATATATATGTGGATTTATATACACACATATATATAACTGAATCGCTGTGCTGTACACCTAAAATAACATCTTGTGAATCAATGATAATTCAATTTTAAAAAGAACATTTAAAAAGAAATCATAAGGACAGAATTTTCAAATATTTTAAAAAGTTTCTAGAAATAAAGCGAAAGGATACAAATTTGAAAAAAAAAAAGTTCCCAAGAGAATGAAGAACAAGCTTCAAACTTCTGCATGAAGCCTCCAAAAACCCCTACGTGGATCCTGGATCCTTTTCTGCTTCCCTTATCTGATATTGACCCAGCCTTTTTTCCGATCACCTTTTTTTTCCACTCATGTCCCCAAACATGCCGACATTATGCCTTCTCCTGTTGCTTACGCCAGCTTCTAAGCCTGTGTGGGGAACACCCTCCAGAGCTAATATGAAACATCCCATCAGTCAAAACCAAGGCACCTGTCACACTCTCCCCTTTACCTCCATGACAAACTTTCTGGAATCCAGCATCATCATTTACTCCACTAATCAAGCATACTAGTTTCTCCAAAGGGCAGTCAGGTTTATTTCTCTCTCCGCGGTGTATCTAGGCTCTGGGAGCATTTATAGAAGAAAGGAGGCACTCCTAGGTTGGCAGAGTGAGTAAAATATTAAATTTTCTTTAAAAGCTCTCCTTGGGCCTAAAAGATTACATCGATAGCGACAAAAACTAAGTTGGTGGCTCTTTTGTTTACACATCTTTATATAAAATAAGAAAATAATTACAGAAATTTGATATAGTAAGTAAAATATTTAATAATCTAGAATAATTTTCTTTTTTTAATTTTAAGACTATTTTTAGAATGGTTTTAGGCTTACAAAAATAAAAACTGAGTGATATCAAGAGATTTCCCGTGTTATCTTAGTCCCCCATACACGCGTAGACTCCCATTATTGATGTCACTCAGAAGAATGCCAAAAAGGTGCCAATAATGAACCTACATTATTATTATTATTATTATTATTATTATTATTATTATTATTATTACTACTTTTTAGGGCTGCACCTGCAGCATATGGAAGTTCCTAGGCCAGGGTTGAATCGAAGCTGCAGCTGCTGGTCTACATCACAGCCGCAGCAATGCAGAATCTGAGCTGAATCTGAAACCTACACCACAGCTCATGGCAACGCCAGATCCTTAACCCACTGGGCGAGGCCAGTGATTGAACCTGCATCCTCATGGGTTCCTTACTGCTGAGCCATGATGGGAACTCCCCAATAAGGAACCAGCGTTGACCCATCATAATCACCCTAAATCCATAGTTTTAGGATTCACTCTTGGTGTCATACTTTCTGGGGGTTTAGACAAATTTATCATGACATCTACCCGTCATTGTAATATCACACAAGATGTTTTCACTTTCCTAAAAGACTCTGCATTCTGCATATTCATCACTCTCTCCCCTTAACCCCTGGCAACCACTGATCCTTTTCTTTTCTCCAGAGTTTTCGCCTTTTGCAGAATGTCGTAGAGCTGGAATCCTACAGTACGTAGCCTTTTCAGATGGGCTTCTTTTGCTTAAGCCATAGCATTTAAGTTTCCACCCTATCTTTTCATGGCTTGATAGCTCATTTCCTTTCAGAGCTGAATAATATTAACATGTCTGGATGTACCACAGTTTAGTTATCCAGTAAGCCTACAAAAGGACATCTTGGTTGTTGCCAAATTTTGGCAATGATGAATAAAGCTGGTATAAATATCCATATGCAGGGAGTTTCCGTTGTGGCTCAGCGGTAACAAATCCAACTAGTGTCCATGAGAACGTGGGTCTGATCCCTGGGCTCTCTTGGTGGGTTAAGGGTCTGGCGTTGCCGTGAGCTGTGGTGTAGGTCACAGACTAGGCTCGGATCCCGTGCTGCTGTGGCTGTGGTGTAGGCCGGCGGCTACAGCTCTGATTTGACCCCTAGTCTGGGAACTTCCATAGGTCGTGAGTGCGGCCCTGAAAAGAAAAAAGAAATCCACGCGCAGACATAGCTGTTCACCTCCCTTGGGTAAATACCAAGGGGTGTGATCAATGCATGTTAGGGTGAGAGGATGTTTAGTTTTGTAGGAAACCACCAAACTGTCTTTCAAGGTGGCTGTAGGCTCTAACCTTTTTTTCATTCCTATCAGCAATTTACAAGAGTTTCTGTTGCCCCAAGTCTTTGTCAACACTTGGTTCTGTCACTGATGTGGATTTTGGCCATTCCAATAGATGTATGCTGGTTTTTTACTATTATTTTAATTTGTATTCCCCTGATGATATTTGGTCTGGAGCATCATTTCATATTTTTATTGGCATCTTTAAGTCTTATACGGTGAGGTATCTGCTGATGTCTTTGGCCCCTTTTTTAATCAGGTTCCTTGTTTTCTTATTGCCGAGTTTTAAGGAATCTAATATACAACACAAACGTTTCCACAGAAAAAGAAACTCATGGACTTGGAGAACAGACTTGTGGTTGCCAAGGGGGAGGGGGAGGGAGTGGAGTGGACTGGGAATCTGAGATTAATAGATGAAAACTATTGCCTTTGGAATGGATAAGCAATGAGATCCTGCTGTATGACACTGGGAACTATATCTAGTCATTTATGATGGAGCATCGTGATGGAAGATAATATGAGAAGAAGAATGTATGTATGTCTGCATGACTGGGTCACTTTGCTGTCCAGTAGCAAACTGACAGAACACTGTAAACCAACTATAATGGGAAAAATAAAAATCATTAAAAATATAATTAAAAAAAGAGTTCTTGGTATATTCTGGATAACCATCCTTCAGCAGATGTGTCTTCTGCATATATTTTCTCCAGGTCATTGACTTGTCTTCTCTTTATCTCGACATTGTCTTTCACGCAGCAGAACTTTTCAGTTTTAATGATGTCCAGCTTATCAGTTATTTCTTTCATGATTTATGCCTTTGGTGTTAGATCTAAAAATACATGACTATGCCTGAGATCAGCTAGGTTTTCTCCTAGGCATTTTAGAGTTTTTCGTTTTACATTTAGGTTTCTGATCCACTTGGAGTTAATTTTTGTGAGGAGTGTAAGGTCTGTATCCAAATTTACTTTTTGCAAATGGGTCACCAATTGTTCCAGCACCCTTCATTGAAGAGACTGCCTTTATTCTACTGTCTTGCCTTTGCTTCTTGGCCAGAGATCATTTGACAGTATTTATGGTATGTATTTCTGGGCTCTCTGTTCTGTCCCACTGATCTATTTGTCTGTTCTTTTGGCAATACCACACTGTCTTGATTACTCTAGCTTTGCGGTAGGCCTGGAAGTCAAATAGCATATGTTTTTCATTTTCTTCAGTGTTGTGTTTGCTATCCTGGGTCTTTTGTCTCTCCATGCAAACTTAACATCAGTTGGTCAATATCTATAAAGATAACTTTGCTAGGGTTTGGGTTGGGATTGCATTGAATCCACAGGTCAAGTTGGAAAGAATTGCTTTCTTGGCAATATTGATTCTTCCTTTATGTTATCATGGAATAATATCTCCATCTGTCTAGTTTCTCTTTGATTTCACTGATGAGAGTTTTGTAGTTTTCCTCATGTTGACTTTGTACATGTTTTCTTATAGTTAATATCAAAGTATTTTATTTTGGGGGAGTGCCACTAGAAACGGTATTTTGTTTTTACTTTCAAATTCTACTTGTTTATTGTTGGTGTATAGAAAAGTAGTTGACTTCTGTGTATCAATCTGATATTCTACAACCTTGCTGTAAACACCTATCTGTTCCAGGTAGGTTTTTTTTTTTAATCAGTTATTTTATATTTTTTATGTAGATGATGGTGGCGTTTACAAACAAAGACAATTTGACGTCTTCCTTCACAGTCTGTATACTTTGTATTTCCTTTTCCTGCCTTATTGCATTAGCAAGAAATTCCAGTCCATAAGCAATGAGGGAACTATGTCCAATCACTTGTAATAGACCACGGTGGAAGATGAGAAAAAGAATGTGTGTGTGTGTGTGTGTGTGTGTGCGTGTGTGTGCGCGTATTTACATATATATATGACTGGGTCACTTTGCTGTATAGAGGACATCGACCCAACACCATAAAGCAACTATACTTTCATAAAATCTTTTAAAATAACAGTAACAAAAGAAATCCCAGTGCAATGTTGAAAAGGAGTGGTGAGAGCGGACATCCTGGCTTTGGACTTGGTCTTAGTAAGAAAGCTTAGTTGTGTTTTTCCTAGGTAATCTCTATCAAATTCAGAAAGTTCCCTTCTATTTCTAGTTTACTGGGAGTTTTTATGAATTTGTATTGGATTTTGTCAGGTGCTTTTTCTGCATCTCTTGATATGGTAATAAGTTCTTGCACTCTGAATATGTATTTCTCTAACACAGAAATCTGTTAGTGGTTTCTACCTCCTCAGTTTCAAGATGAATTTGAATAACAGTTTTATTTTGGTGGAGAAATACAAAAGAACAATGTTGTATTTTAAACACAGTGTGCAGTATTGACACCAATGGCTATCAGAGGTCTTGCTATGTTATTTTTATATGCCTATATTAGTCACTATTTTTTTTTTTTGGTCTTTTTAGGGCCGTACCTGTGGCATATGGAGGTTCCCAGGCTAGGGGTCCAATCGGAGCTGTAGCTGCTGGCCTACAGCCACAGCAATGCAGGATCCGAGCTGGCATCTGCCACCTACACCACGGCTCATGGCAACACTGGAACCTTAACCCACTGAGCGAGGCCAGGGATGGAACCCATGTTTTTGTGGAAGCTAGTTGCGTTCGTTAACCGCTGAGCCACGATGGGAACTCCCTATATTAGCCTCTTCAAATTTGTACCTAATTTTGTGCTGCCAAAATACAGAATAGCCAGTATAGAAATGCTACTCTTTTGGTGTGTTTAAAAGATCAGAGAAATAGATGCCTCTAGTCTCTGAATTTACTCCCAAAGTGATTCTGGCTCTTTTAACATTTCTGAGAATAATACTACCTGACAGTATTTCAAAATGACCCGGGCTTGTCGAAACCATGCCTGTTTTGTGTCAGACCCCTGCGATTTCTCAACACTAAAAAGCAGAACTTAACCTAAGAGAATTGGCAACTTCACAAAAAGTTTCTTGAATAACACTTTCTGATAGGATCACAGTTTCTCAGAACGAAGAGAATTATTTTTTCCCTTATTTATAGTCAGTACCACCGTATATCATGGTGCATTTAGGAGGCTTGTAAATGTATTACTGTACTTTGAATAAGTAGCATACATTTGGTTTTTCCTCCTTGGCCCTCTGCAAGGTGCAAATCCGAATGTCTAAGAGTTTCTTCTATGAAGTTTATAATTACATGCTTGGAACCCTTCAGGTTTTTTGCTCATAAAGACATTGATCCCAAAGCTAGAAATAACCTGTGGGATAATCAAAAAGTGGGAGAGTTCTCTCCGGGGCAGAGTGGGTTGAGTATCTGACTGCAGTGGCTTAAAATTGCTGCAGAGGCTTGGTTTCAATCCCCAACCAAGTGCAGTGGGTTGAAGGATCCGGCGTTGCTGCAGCTGTGGCTCAGAGTCAGTCCCTGGCCTGGGAATTTGCATATGCCACGGGTGTGGCCAAAAAGGGGGGCGCTAGTTAATCTTTGGCTTTGCAATTCAACCATGTTTAGTGTCTATTTGAGGCAAATATCTGTTTCCTTATCTACCTAGTAAACCTAGGTAGATAGTTATTGGGTCTGTTATTGACTTTATTGTAGTTGAGATTCGGGAACCTAAGTAATCCCAACAGCGTCTTTTTTAAACGTAAATATGCGTTGGGCTAGCTGATGTTTTTGAAAGGTGCAGCGTTTGGATAAAGGAATGAATGTGTCCTAAGCACCTGCGCTTCCCACTCGAATGAATTCATGGTTTGGCTTCTCAGTGAATGAAGACTTTTGCCTTGCTCCCCCCTAAAATGCTCACGAGGGAGTAAAAGGACAAATCCGTAAGAATCAGTCTTGCGTTAGCGTGTGCCTTTGCTCCGTGGGCACCCACGCCTCAAATGTGCCACTCCCGAAGGGCACCTCACAGACTTGACTGCGACTGGGGCCACCTCAATAAGCAGTCCTGTCATTTCCTCTCCCGTGATGATTGGTAAAGAAAAGGGAGTTCCCATTGTGGCGTAGTGGGTTAAGAAGCTGACATTGTCTCCGTGAGGATGGGGGCTGGATCCCTGGCCTCACACAGTGTGTTCGGGATCCGGCGTCGCTGCAAGCTGCGGTGTCGGACACAGGCAGGGCGCGGATCTGGCGTCGCTGTGGCTGTGGTGCAGGCCCGCAGCTGCAGCTCCGGTTGCACCCCTGGGAGGGGGACTTCCGTCTGCCGCAGACGTGGCCCTAAAAAAGACAGTCAGTCAATCAATCAATCAATCAATCAAAAAGAGAAGCGAACAAAGATGTTTTAGCAGGACAACCAATTCTTCTGCTTTGCTAAAGCGTCCTCAGTCTTTCCTACAAAATCTTAAAGTATGCTGTAGGTAAAGCAAAATAAGAATAAACAAAAGGTTTCACATTATGCTAAACGCATATTACATGATGGGTTTTTCATTGCCGTAGTTCTTGAATTTTTAAAATTTTCAAAACATTCAGGAGTGCAGAAATGTAGAGCATGTTAAACCTTTCCTGAGGTTTAACAATGTTTAATATTTTGCTGTGTTTGCTTCACTTGTATCTGTTTGGTAAGGCTGTCAAGTGAAAGATGACACTTTTTTTTAAATAGTTAAACATTTCAACATCCTTTCTAAATAATGTGTAATTCTAGTTTTATTTCTCAAAGTAAATAATTATTAATCATTCCATAATATCTAACACCCAGTTGAATTTCTTCTACTGTCTCCAAAATGTATTTTATCCTTGGTTGACTCAACTCAGAATAGAATCAAGTGGCGGCTATAAATCTGCAGTTTTTAAAGAATTAAGGACAAAGGTGAATGCTTTTTATATGAGACATTTTCTATAACATCACATAGTATTTTTATTCCAGTATAATTATTATTATTATGATTATTATTATTTAGGCTTTTTAGGGCCACACCTGTGGCATATGGAGGTTCCCAGGCTAGGGGTCTAATCGGAGCTGTTGTTGCCAGCCTTCGCCACAACCACGGCAACGCCAGATCCAAGCTGCGTCTGCAATCTACACCACAGCTCATGGCAACGCCAGATCCTCAACCCACTGAGCGATGCCAGGGATCGAACCTGCAACCTCATGGTTCCTAGTTGGATTCTTTTCCGCTGTTCCATGACGGGAACTCCTATTCCAGTATAATTATTAATGAAGAATACAGCTATGTTTGAGTGCAAAGTAGGTTATAATTACTAAATGGTTTAGTAATTATCTTAATAATACTAAATCTCTAAAACCCACTAAAATCATAATATTTTGTTTCAGATATCATCTTTATCTAGTGTAATTTTGTTCCATCTTAAATAATATTTTTTTTTTTCTGTAAGTGTCTCCACTTTAAACTCTTGTCTGCTTCCTGATTCATTTTTGTGAGTTCCTTTACGCAGCTATTATACACTGTGTATTTCTGTTACCGTTTACAGTTTTCTACAGTTATTTAACTGTCATCCATCCAGGGTTCCCATTGCAGCACAGTAGAAATGAATCCAACTTGTATCCATGAGGATGCGGGTTCAATCCCTGGCCTGGCTCAGTGGGTCGGGGATCCGGCATTTCCGTGAGCTGTGGTGTAGGTCGTGAACACAGCTCGGATCCCGCGTTGCTGTGGCTGTGGCGTTTGCCGGTAGCTGTAGCTCCGATTCAACCCCTAGCCTGGCAACTGCCATATACCGCAGGCGCCGCCCTAAAAAGCAAAAAAAAAATCTTCCATCCAGTCTGTGGGTATTGAGCTTCCCTTGTGACTGCAGTCATTATATTCCTGGAGTGGCACACATCAGAGTTAGCGTCCTGGGGTCCATCACACACACGGGGTGCACATATCTCCGTTGTTAAGAGAGGTAATTTGTGCTGTTTGTTTCTTTTCAAGTCCTGTTGTTTACAAGCCAGAGAGCTGACGGCCTCGGGCAATAACAAATTAAGTTTCTTGTTATGAAAAGTGTATACAATTCTACAGTAATTGTAGCCTGTGTGTGTGTTATCAGCTGTCTGTGCTGCGAACCCTGAAACAGAAAACTCCCAGGCGAGGTGGAGGCGGGGCAGAGAGAGAGGGAGAGAGAGAGAGAACAAACCAAGGATTCCGAGAATCAGTGGCAAAGAACTCACCTTCCGCCAAATCTTTGTGCGTTTATCACACTGAGAGCTTTCAGTAAACAAGGTGAAAAGTGTGTCATTTACCCTTCCACCTTTCTTGGCTGCCGTGCTCTGCAAAGAAGAGACATTTTGTAAACTTGAATCAGACTGAAGGCTGCAAGCACTTGCAGCAAAGACACAGATTCTGGTGTGCTGCTGTTCTAGGTCAAGGATATTTAAGCGAACAAAGAAGGTCGCCTGCCAGCTGTTTTCCCTACAGCCAGGGTACGGCTGTGCACCTGTGTGGTGGGTGTTCAAAAAATATTCAAGACATGAGTAAGCCCGATGGTGCTGATTGCATCTTTCTTGACACCTGAATGTGTTTTTCCCCGTGGTCATCTCACTTAGAAAATTGATTTGGGGCAGATTCTTTTTTTAACACTTTTTAAATTGAAGTGGAGCTAATCTACAATGTTGTGTTAGTTCCAGGTATTTAGACAAACAAGTCAGTTATATTTTTTCAGATTCTTTCCCTTTGGAGATCTTTACAAGATACTGATAGATCAGTCTTTAAATACATTTTCAAGTGAACACTCATTTTGTAGTGGATCTTGCTGTTTGGTTTGATGCCTTTTTGTGCATTTGCATTCATCTTTTGTTTTCATGAAATGCATTTTTCTCACTCAGTTACTTCACCCCCACCCCCACCCTCTGAAAGGCTCTATCAGAGCCCAAAACTCTTCCATGAGGGAAGAAAATGGTTCCAAGGGATGTAATGAATGACAATAACTATTTCAGTAATAAGGTGGCAGGCCAGGCAAACAGATTTACAGTTAACCCTCATGGGTCCCATGCGATATTGACTTAAGTTAATTTGAAGCGAAATTGTAGAAATTGTGTTCCTGTTCGTATTTCCATTTATATATTTACTCAGTACCTATTCTGGTATAAGTCCAGGTAGGGTGCTGTTTTCTTTACTCAGTACCTGTTTTCTGAGAAAGAAATGTCCAGGGAGAGTTCCCACTGTGGCTCAGCCGGTGAAGGACTGGCTGCTGTCTAGGTGAGGATGAGGGCATGAGCCCTGGCCTCGCTCAGAGGGTTCAACATCCGGTGTTGCCACAAGCTCTGGCATAGGTCGCAGATACGGGTTGGATCTGGTATCGCTGTGGCTGTGACATAGGCCTGCAGCTGCAGCTCCAGTTCAACCCCTAGCCCAGGAACTTGCATATACTGCAGGTGCAGCCATAAAAAGAAAAAAAAAGGGGAAGAAATGTCCAGGAACTTGCATATACTGCAGGTGCAGCCATAAAAAGAAAAAAAGGGGAAGAAAGGCCCAGGAACTTGCATATACTGCAGGTGCAGCCATAAAAAGAAAAAAAAGGGGAAGAAATGCCCAGGAACTTGCATATACTGCAGGTGCAGCCATAAAAAGAAAAAAGAGGGGAAGAAATGCCCAGGAACTTGCATATACTGTAGGTGCAGCCATAAAAAGAAAAAAAAGGGGAAGAAATGTCCAGGAACTTGCATATACTGCAGGTGCAGCCATAAAAAGAAAAAAAAGGGGACGAAAGGTCCAGGAACTTGCATATACTGCAGGTGCAGCCATAAAAAGTAAAAGAGAAGAAATGACCAAAACAAAAATCCCTACCCTTGGGGGGGGTATCTTATGTTTTAGTAAAAGAGACAATGAACAATACAGTAAATAAACCAAAAAAAATGATGCTGTAGAGGAAGATACTAGCACGTGCTCTTGAAATGGTTGACACAGAGCAAGTGGGCTGCGGGGCTTGCAGGTGTGGGAATGTGGGCTGCAATTTTCAATCCGGTCGAAAGGAGAAAATATGGCCATACGTGAAGGAGGACTTGTGGAGGGGGTGAGTGACGGAGCCGCAAAGAGCTGGGGACAGACCAAGGAAGGGACCAAGGCAGGAGCAGGCAGGGAACCTCTGGCCGGAAGGAAGGCAAGGTAAGGCACGTGACAGAGACCAGGTATTCCCGTCTGGAGCACTGCATCCCAGACTTACCTGTGTTTGGGACACATCTTAGAGGTGTGCCTCACCTGGTGGGGACCAAAGATGCAGAGATGCTCGAGGGGTAAACAGGACAGCTCAGTCTTCGCGGGGGCTGCTGATCAGTTTGCTCGGAAGCGGTGTCTGATGCTTAAGGTTCTTTCAAAGGTTTGGCCGAAAGGTTTGGCTATGAGAGAGAAGAGACAGAAAGAGGCCCACGGGTTTAGAAACCTGAGTGTGGTTCAAAGTTTCAGAAGCTCACAGCCAAGTTCAAAGCCCACGCTTGTAGAACCCTCTAGGTGGAGATTGCGTTGAAGTCCATAGTTTTGAAACAGGAAGGGGTGTTAGTATTGTCAGATACTAGCGGCGTCATCACAGGTGTCATTAACATTGTGTGTCATTCAGTTAAAAAAAAAGCTATTTTCACTTTAAAGCATTATGACTCCCCCCAACCCGAGCATTTCACGGTTCCATTTACTTTAAAAATTCTCTTCCATTGTATTGTAGAGAGCTTTGATATACAGATTCATGAAATCAGCACTATCGTGCTATTTCATTAAATTGAAGGAAAAATAGTGAAGGGTTCTCAAGAGAAATTGAAATAAGTAATTGTGTGGTATTTGAGAGGAAAATTGGCTTTTTACTAAAACTTGAAAATTAGTAGATTCATTATTCTGAAACAAAATGTTTGTTAATAGTATTCCTGTGGTGATCTCCATTTTTTAAAAACTACGATTCCTGTTTAAAAGTATACCAAGAACATTTCTAACATTGCATATTCTTTAACTATTCCGATGTTACAGATAAAAGAACTTTTGTAGGTAAAAAGATGAAGGCAAAAATATATTGCAAAACTACTGAGTCATAATGGGAGAGCCATAACCAACAGCAGCATAAAATTGATTAAAAACTGCTATTTAGGTGTTCTCGTCATGGCTCAGTGGTTAACGAATCTGACTAGGAACCATGAGGTTGCAGGTTCGATCCCTGGCCTTGCTCAGTGGGTTAAGGATCCGGCGTTGCCGTGAGCTGTGGTGTAGGTTGCAGACACGGCTCAGATGTCGCGTTGCTGTGGCTTTGGCGTAGGCCAGCGGTTACAGCTCCGATTAGACCCCTAGCCTGTGAACCTCCATATGCCACGAGTGCGGCCCTAGAAAAGGCAAAAAGACAAAAAAATAAATAAATAAAAACAGCTAGTTAGGAGTTCCCTTTGTGGCTCAGCAGAAATGAATCCAACTAGCATCCATGAGGACTAAGGTTCGATCCCTGGCCTGACCCAGTGGGTTAAGGATCTGGCGTTGCCATGAGCTGTGATGTAGTTTGCAGACACAGGCAGATCCTGCATTGCTGTGGCTGCGGTGTAGGCCAGTAACTACAGCTCTGACGAATCATCTAGCCTGGGAACCTCCATAGTCCATGGGTGAGGCCCTAAAAAAGACAAAAACTAAAAATAAAAACCTGCTGGTTGAAAGAAATAACACACATAGGTGGAATAGATTTTTTTTTAAATAAAAAGACTGTTCCCTGATAACTTTGAAATAATTTTAATTTTAACCAAAAACAAATCAACATGAGAAAAATGAAGTAAATCATTGCAAGCAAAATAAAACCCCGAAAGCAAACAAACAAGCAAAAAAAATCACCTCATGAAGAATTTCAATGCGGAGACATCACCATCAATTTTTCTGTTTTAAGGAGGCTTTAATACCCAGTCACTGGTATTGGAAAGCATGTGTCAGATAAGGGAGCATGAATTCATACTAATAGGTCAGAGATAGAATTTGGAACCTCTTTTTAATATTGAAATCAAGGTCCCCTACGATTCAAAAAGATATATGCCCCTGGACGTTCACTGCAGCAGTGGTCACAATAGCCAGGACGTGAAAACAACCTAAATGTCCATCGACCGAGGAGTGGAATACTACTCACCCATGAAAAGAATGAGATGATGGCATTTGAAGCAACACGGACGCAACTGGAGATTCTCATACTAAGTGAAATGAGTCAGAGAGAGAAAGGCAAATACCGTTTGATATCACTCCTATGTGGAATCTAAAATAGGGCACAAATAAACCTGTCTACAGAACAGAAACAGACCCACAGACGTGGAGAACAGACTTGTGGTTGCCAAGGGGGAGGGAATGAGATGGATGGGGAGTTTGGGGTTAGTAGGTTCAAACTGTGACATTGAGAATGGGTAAGCAGTGAGGTCCTACAGTACAGCATAGGGAACTCTGTCCAGTCCTTGGAGAGAACATGGTGGAAGATAATATAAGAAAATGAAGGAGTTCCCGTCGTGGCTCAGTGGTTAACGAATCCGACTAGTACCCATGAGGACGTGGCTTCGGTCCCTGGCCTTGCTCGTGGGTTAAGGATCCGGCGTTGCCGTGAGCTGTGGTGTAGGTTGCAGACGCGGCTCGGATCCCGCGTTGCTGTGGCTGTGGTGTAGGCCAGCGGCTACAGCTCCTGTTAGACCCCTGGCCTAGGAACCTCCACATGCCGCGGCTATGGCCCTAGATAAGGTAAAAAGACAAAAAAAAAAAAAAAAAGAAAATGAATATGTGTGTGTGTGTATGTATGACTGGGTCACTTTGCTTGACAGCAGGAATTGGCATGACTTTGTAAACCAACTATACTCTAATTTGAAAAAAAAAAAAGAAAATTTCCCAGAGGAATTCATTTCAGTGTTCCAGTTGAAAAGTACTGTAATTCAGAATCACTTAGTTCTAGCAAAATCGTCTAAAAAGTGTGAAGTTTCACAAAGTACGAAGAGTCTAGAGAAACCTGTTTTCGTGGATAATGACATTACGTTTAGCCTGTATATACACAACAAACCAGTTTTCGGTCCTATTTTTAAACACTAACTTTTTTTTTTCAGGAACCACTCAGTTTTTCGTGGATTGTTTTCTGCAGGAAATAAGACACACTTATACCTTCTTTTACCTTTTATTGTCTGTATTCATTCATTTTCTGGTTCATGGATATACTTTTTTATAGGGAACTCAGACATTATCGTTTGAAAAATCATTTGATGAATTAGAAGTTTTTTCTTTTTTAATTGAAGTCTAGTTGATGTATAATAATATGTAAGTTACCAGTGTACGGTGTAGTGATTCATAATTTTTAAAGGTTATCGTCCATTTATGGTTATTATAGAATGTTATAGAATATTGGCCCGTTCCTTGTGCTATATACTGTATCCATAGTTTGTACCGCTTAATTCCCAGCCTTCATGTTGACTTTCCTCTCTCTGGCAACCACTAGCTTGTTCTCTGTATCTGTGAGTTTCCTTGTTTTGTGTTATATTCACCAGTTTGTTGTATTTCTTTAGATTCCACATATGGCTGATAGTCTAGAGTGTCTCACTCTGTCTCAGTCCACTTAGCATAATGCCCTGCAAGTCAAACCATGTTGCTGCAAACGGCAATTTTCATTCTTTTTTACAGCTGAGTAATATTCCACTGTATCTATGTACCACATCTTCTTAATCCGTTCTTCTGTTGATGGACATTTAGGTGGCCTCTGTGTCTTGGCTATCGTTAAGTGGCACCACTGTCAACATGGGGCTGCATGGATCCTTTCAAATTAGTGTTGTTATGTTCTCCGAATATATTTCCAGGAGTGGAATCTCTGTTTTTTTAGTTTTTGAGGAATCTCCGTAGTGTTTTCCACAGCAGCTGCACCGGTGTGCATGCCCGTCAGCAGCATACGAGGGTTGCCTCTCGCCCACATCCTCATCAGTGTTTCTGATTTGATTTTGAATGGATTGGAGGAAGTTGGAAAGCGGGTGCATTAACTCCTTTGCCCACAACCAAAGACAGTAAAAAGGAGACGCAGACCCAGACAATGAAAGTAAATATCCATCCGTTCATATGTATGTAGATGATATGCATAACTCTGTTCATTGTCAAATATTCAGAGAATTTAAAAATATCATACAATAGGAAATTATTCTTAACTTGAAACCCATGCTTACTGTTTTTTATTGTTTCTCAAAGTAAGGATTATAGTTCGCTTTAGTTCTCCACCTGCACTTTTTAATTAAAATATCACACTGACTTGATCACGTCACCAAAAAAATGCCTCCATCTCCCATGATGTGGGTGGCTACCCGTGAATCCGCCCGAGATGTGGACTTTATTTTTGGCAGTTGCGGTGACGCGTCGGTCTGGGCTTTGAAAGGGAAGCAGGGCCAGAAACGAGACTTTTCACCCCATGGTGACAGCAGACTTGCACGCCCTGGCAGACAGGATGCCACTTTTAACATCTGACTTTGGTTCTTGGAACGTGTACACGTCAGAGCACCACCATAAGTGCTGGACTCATCCATCGAAGGGCTACGGGAAGCCAGCTACAGTAGAAGGTCGCTGCAAAACTCAATGAAATGTTAGAGACGCAGCCGTGGGACGTCCTTTCCAGCACTAGTAGACCAAGTAGTACTAGAACTAGTAATACTAGTAGTACTTTCCAGTCCTAGTAGCCCAAGTCGTTGCCTTAGCGTGCTCGTGGTGATAACTTCGCCAACCTCTTCATAAAGCACGCTCCTCTTAAGTATCCCTAGGACACTGGCAATTCCCTCCCATTTTATGAAGCAACATAATTCCCGTCTTTTAAAAGCCTTCCTTACGGTAAGCTCTGTTTCAGCACCAGCTTATATTTCAAAGGCCTGCGTTCATCTTTAAACACATGAGGGAAGACATGGGCCGCTGTAAGAACCGTAAAGAAATGATTCATTATTTATTATGAGAAAACACACACCAGGTATTTCAATATTTAGAGTGAGGAAAATGTCAGAAATGTGTCTTTGGGCGGGGTATTCTTTCGCCGCGTATGATTTGTTTTTTCTTCTTTGATATTCGGTAGGGTGTTTGGAATGTCAAAAACATAGTCAAGTGTTATCCTCAGTTAATTTTGAGAAAATCTTCAGAAATAATACTAGAAACCAGAAGTCACCGCTAGAGGTAACATTTGAATGCGCCATGGAGCGAAAACTCAGATAATCTTGGGGAACCCAGGAGGTGATAATGTAAAGTTTTAAATTCATGCCTAAAAATACGTCTCAACATGTTGAGGTGAGAATGCTTGTCGGCAACTGCGATGATTGCTCACCTAGAATTAACTAACACCTGCAGATCCATCTAATAAGACATCTGTTTGGAATGAGAGCCCCAGCGATTCATGTTTATAATCACCACTATAAAGCATCTCGGAAACCAACTGCAGGTTTTATAGAACAGAGAAGATGCCTTTAGATCAATGGCTCCCAGATAGTTTAAAAGCTTTCTGTATTTTAAAAAATTATGTACAGGGAGTTCCCATCATGGCTCAGCAGCAACAAACCTGATTGGTATCCACGAGGACGCAGGTTTGATCCGTGGTCTTGCTTGGTGGGTTAAGGACCCGGCATTGCCATGAGCTGCAGTGGAGGTCGCAGGCGTGGCTCGGAACTGGCGTTGCTGTGGCTGTGGTGTAGGCCTGCAGCTGCAGCTCCGATTCGACCCCTACCCAGGAACTTCCATATGCTGCGGTTGCAGCCTTAAAATGACCAGAAAAAAAAAAAAAAAAAAAGAGGAAAAAATGTGTGGAAGGTGCCAGACTAAGTCAGGTTTTGTATAAGATCAGTTAACTGGGGATTAATCTCACCAGTTTACTTTTTTTTTTTTTTCAGGGAGGATGGTTAAAAGAATGTTGGCCTCTTGTGCCGTCGAGATGATTTTATTTCTTTATTTTTTAATATTTATTGGAGTATAATTGTTCTACGAAATTGTATTAGTTTCAGGTGTACAGCAAGATGAATCATTTGTATGTATACATATATGTACAACTCTTTTTTCCCATATAGATGCTTATAAGCTGTTGGGTAGGTTTCCCTGTGCTATAGAGTAGGCCTTTGTTAATCATCTATTTTATACAGTCGTGTGTATGCATTAGTTATTCCCACCCGCCCAGTTCTGCCCTCTCCACCATGGTTGTACCGGTCGTAACCATGAGATAGATTCTGAAGTCTGTGAGTTTGTTTCTGTTTTACAAATAAATTCTTCGCTATCAGTTCTATTAACTTCTACATGTAAGTGATATCATATGATATTTGTTTTTCTCTGACTTCATTCACTTGGTATGATAATCTCTAGATCCACTCTTGTTGCTGCAAATGGCATTATTTTGTTCTATTTTATGGCCAGTATTCCATTGTACCTATGTACCATGTTTTCTTTATCCATTCCTCTTTTGATAGATATTTAGGTTGCTTCCATATCTTGGCTACTGTAAAGAGGATACATTTTTTTTTTCAAAGTATGGTTTTCTCCAGATATATGTGTAGGAGTGGGATTGCTGGATCATATCGTAGCTCTTCATTGAATTTTTTTAAGGAACTTCCTACTGTCCGTGATAGTGGTTGCAACAATTTAGATTCTCACCAACAATGAAGAAGGGTTCCGTTTTCTCGACACCCTCTCCAGCATTTCCTGTCTGTAGACTTTTTGATGATGGCCATTCTGGCTGGTGTCAGGTCACACCTCATTGTAGTTTTGATTTGTATTTCTTTAATAATGAGTGATATTGAGGTGTTTTTTCTTTTGTTGTTGTTGTTCATCTGTATGTTCTCCTTGGAGAAATGTCTGTTTACGTCTTGTGCCCATTTTTTGATTGGGCTTTTTTTTTTCTTTTTTGATGTAAACCTGCATGAAATGTTTGTATATTTTGGAGATTAATCTCTTATCAGTTGCTTCATTTGCAATGATTTTCTCCCAGGCCATGAATTGTCTTTTTTTCAATGGTTTCCTTTGACATGAAAAAGCTTTTAAGTTTAAATAGGTCCCATTTGTTTATTTCTGTTTTTATTTTCATTAGTCTAGGAGGTGGATCCAAAAAGATACTGAGGTGATTTACATCAAAGAGTGTTCTGCCTACGTTTCCCTCTAGGAATTTTGTAGTATCTGGCCTTATATTTAGGTTCTTAATCCATTTTGAGCTTGCTTTTATGTATGGTGTAAGAGAATGTTCTAATTTCATTCTTTTACATGTAGCTGTCCAGTTTTCCCAGCACCACTTATTGAAGAGACTTTCTTTTCTCCATTGTATAGTCTTGCGTCCTTTGTTATAGATTAGTTGATATAAGTGGGTTTATTTATGGGCTTTCTATCCTGTCCCACTGATCTGTATTTCTGTTTTTGTGCCAGTACCATACTAGTTTGATGACTGTAGCTTTGTAGTATGATCTGAGGTCAGGGAGCCTGATTCTTCCAGTTGCATTTTTGTTTTTCAAGATTGCTTTGGCTCTTCAGGGTCTTTTGTGTTTCCATACAAATTTTAAAATATTTTGTTCTAGTTCTGTGAAGAATGTCATTGGTAATTTGATAGGGCAGATCATGTTAAATTTGTGTCTGTAAAAGAAATACACTTTTAATTACAGAGTGTTTAAATTTCTAATTGATACTGAAGTGGTACCCATATGAAAAGTGGAAAAGACTCAGAGAAAGCAGAAAGGAATTCAAAAGGAAGCTGTCCAGAGATAAAAGGTGAGATTGGGGGCGGGGGAGGCACACGGAATACTTTTTTGACATGATGGTTAAGAGCAAGCATGGAGGAAAATAGAACTGAGATTTGAACATGCAAGGCATTTGTTTCCAGTACCAGGCAGTTGAGGACTTCCCAGTATTGTGGACTGGGAGCCTTCAGGAGTTCTGGCTTTCTGTGCCTTAAGAGAAATCGCTTCAGAGAAGCATTGTCACGAACCTTGTAGGCTTTAATTTCTAAGCTCCCTTTCTTTTTGAGAATCACAAAAGTGTCCATGGCCAGTCCTAAACACCCATCCACTTTCTCTAATTTTCTTTTAGGAAGGGTGAAGGGGGACACACATGTGTGTGCTGGGTCCGAAGGGCAGCCGAGTTCATATTTAAAATACACATCATTGGTGCATGCACCAAAGGTTTTTTTCTAACAAAGCCTTTGCTGTCATTGTATCCTACTTCCATTTTTCACTATCAACCTCTGAAGAAAATTAATTTTTGTCCTTAGAATATAATTTATGGGTTGTTGCTTTTGCTTGTGTGTGTGTGTGTGTGTGTATGTATATATGTATATATAGATATATACATAGATACATTGATAGCTTTGATAGACAGACAGACAGACAGATAGATGCATGACTGAATGGATGGCCTAATGGATGGATGGGTTGATAGATGGATGATTCAGTTGGTGAATGGTTAGTGAGAGAGAATGGAGAGGGGTAGGAATGGATAGAGAGGGAGACAAAGAATTTGTATTTTCCTCTTTTCTCATAGTAGGTTTGTTATATATCGTCCATATTACAACCCTTGGAGGGATCTTAAATCCCAAGTTTTCTAGTCTGTTGAGTCAAAATGTTTGAATACACATTTCCATCATAAAACACCTCTCCACAAAATCTAAGAGAAATTTTGCCTCACCTTTAAGCAGTGTCTTTTTAGTTTGTCTAACCCTATTTAAAATAAACATTTTTGGTGCAAGTACCCAACATTTTCTTTAACAAAATATTGTTGTTGTATTTCATTTCCCACTTTCAATCCTTTTATGAAATTAACTTTTTTTTCCTTTTTGGAATATGATTTATGGACTCTTGCTCTGGCCTGTTTGTCCATAAATGCTGTTGACCCTTGAATAATGCAGCATTCGGGGAGGGGGGAGGTGTTATGGGCACCGACTGTCTGTACAGTCTAAAATCTACATATACGTATACTCTCTGTTTCCATATTTCCTCCATATCAATAGTGCCACGTCCATGGATTCAGTGAACTGCATATTATGTAGTACTGTAGCATTTACCATTGAAAAAATATGCGTATAAGTGGACCCATGCTGTTCAAGGGTCAACTGTACATATATGCATATAGAAAGATAGATAGACAGATTGTTGGCTGGATGAATGATTGGATGCATGGATGGATTATGGATAAGATGATGGGTGGGTGGATAGATAAGTGGATGGAAGAACGGATGATTGCATGGATGGATAGATGATTGGATGATAGGATGGAAGGATGGATGGATTGATTGCATGGATGTATGACTGGATGGATGGATAGATGGAAGGATGGATGATTGGAGGGATGGACAGATGGGAGGATAGATGATTGGTTGGATAGATGGAAGGATGGATGGATGGAAAGATGGACGATTGGATGGATAGATGGATGGATGATTGGATGGATACATGGATGGATGGATGATTGGATGGAAGGATGGATGACTGGATGGATGGATAGATAGAAGGATGGATGATTAGATGGATGGGTAGACAGTGAACAAGAGAGATGTACAATTTTATTTTCCTCTTTTCTCATAATGGATTTTTACATATTCTCCACATGACAACCCTTGGGTGAATCTCACATCCCAAGTTTTCCACTCTATAGACTCAATGTTTCCATCACAGAAAGCCTGTCCATGAAATTTCATGGGGAAATCTGGCTTCATAGTTTTAATCAGTGTCTCTTTTCAGTCTGCCTAGAAACTTGCTGCTCCTCTATGGCAGCTATTTGGATTACCACTCAGAAGCAGGGTAGAGAGACTCCAGACCTGTAGAATCAGAATAGGAATTTTCACAGTGATCTGTGAGCACATGACATTCAAGGAGCACTTTGTGTGTGTGTAAAAGTCAGCTCTAGGTCACAAACATTCAGGAGTAGTCACCAAGCATATTCGGGGGGAAATGAGGTGAAATAAAAGACAATGCAAGACCAAAATCACAGAAAAGGGGTACGTGTTGGTGGGAGTCAATAGTCAACCGTATCAGTTTACACTCGATGAAGCTGAATTATTATATAATATTTCAGGATGAGAGGATGTCTTGTGAGGTCTGCCAGCATTGAGTGTTTATCCTGCCAGGCTTTCTGTCCATCGTTTATCATGTAGCCTCAGTCTTCACCCTGAATTACAGTGATGTGTTTGGACCACTGACTCTCAGGCTGGGATGGGAGATTTTTATGTATGGAAACCACATCTGAGACTGCCTGGCTGGGGAGCTATACAATATGCTGAACTGAAATACATGCCACATTTTATTTGAGACTTGAAAAAAGAGCAGTTAATGTCTTCTGTATTTTTAATATCTTCGAGTCTTTGTTTTAATTTTCCCTTGAAGTATATTTGATTTACAGTGTCATATTAATTTCTGCTGTACAGCAAGGTGATTCTATTATACGTATATATAAAGACGTATATATAAATATGCATTTATACATTCTTTTTTATATATGATGGTTTATCCTAAGATATTGAATATAGTTCCCTATACTATACATTAGTACCTTGTTGTTTATCCTTTCTATATTTAATAGCTGATATCTGCTAACCCCAACCTCCCACACCATCCCTCCTCCAACCTCTCCCCCTCGGCAACCATGAATCTGTCCTCTACAGCTGATGTCTTCTGAATCCTTCCACACTCTGTGAAAACTACACCATCACATACCCGGTAGCTTACCTGAAAGGCTCTTAACACTGAAGTGTCAGCTTTAACACCTGGGGCTCTGCCTTTAGCTGGCAAGCTCTGCATCTACCCATGAACTTTCATGCAAATTGCACCTGGAAAGCTGTTTCCAAGTAAAGGATGCTCTGAAACAAGGCACCACATTTGATTGCTCTCTTTTCTGTGTTCGTTTGATACTCCCCTTTCCCTGGGAATCCCCAGTATGATTCTGTAGAGATTAGATTATATCACCATTGAAAGATACAGGTGTATTTTGAAAATTACAGAGCAGGAGAAAATTAAGATCTGTTCTCACCCCTATCATCATAGCTATAACTACACAGCGGTGGCTGTCATCCTTCTCTGTCACACTTATCCATAATTATTATTTAGGGTGACATCAAGTTCATTCCTTTAGTGCTCTCCTGTTTGACTGGACTCTGCTGAGCTGAAGGATGGCCCCCAAAATATCTCCATGCCTTACCGTTTCAAGCTTGCGAATACATTACGTGACATGGTCAAAGGGACTTCGCAGACCTGGTTACGCTGAGGATCTGGAGATGGGGAGATGATGCTGGGGAATCCAGGTGGGGCCAGTGTCATCACCAGGGTCCTTATAGCAGGGAAGCAGGCTGCTTGAGTCCTAGAGAAGACACAAAAGGAAGTCCAAAGGGGAGATCTGAAATTGCTGCGCTGCTGGCTTCCAACAGATAAATGAGCCACAAGCCAGGGGAGGTAGGGGACCTCCAGAAGCTGGAAACGGCAAAAAGATGGATTCTTTGAGAACAAACACAGCCCCGGGGACCCATTTGCAACTTCTGGGCATAGACAGAAGTCATGAGTTTGTTCTGCTTTAAGCCGCAAAATTTGGGGCTCTATTCATTACAGCAGCAATAAGGAAAGCAATCAGTTGCCCCTTGGATGACGTGGGTTTGTTGAACTGCATGGTCTACTTACTCAAGGATTTTTTTTTCCCCAGTAAATATGTACTACACTAGTATACCATCTGTAGTTGGTTGAATTCGTGGATATGGAATAGTGGATGTTAAGCACCAACGTAGGAATCCATAGATTTGGGTTTCTATAGCGGGTCCTGGGACCAGTCTTTCACAGATACCCAGGGGCGACTGGACATACACCAATACAGAGATGTTACTATTTTTTCTGAATTACTTAAATTTTCTCTCTTGCAAAGGATTTACATTTTCCATTGCTAGTGCGTGAAAGCGTTCTTTTTGTCTTGCACTCACACCTTGACCGTGAGCTTATGTGTAGGGAACCTCTCACTACTGTTTTTAATGTCCAAGGCCAGTGTATTACCAGGCTGAATTATTTTCATCTATGAATTATAAGATTAATTTTCACAGTTCCTCTTGGGCTAAAAAGCCATCATGGACTTTGAGGGGTGGGGGCAAAATTTGTAGACTCTTCAAAAGATTTTTGTTGTTGTTTTTCTTTTTCTTTTTCTTTTTTTTTTTTTTTT
>PVHT021183672.1:3878696-3939841 GCA_004024745.2 Catagonus wagneri
CCTATTTGACCCCTAGCCTGGGAACTTACCTAAGCCAAGGGATTGGACATAAAGAGACCACAAGAAAGAAAGAAAAGAAAACAAAAATCTAAAACACACCAAAATTCAAAAATCTAAAGCACACCAAAATTCAGACTTTGTAGGA
This sequence comes from Catagonus wagneri, assembly GCA_004024745.2. Classification (NCBI taxonomy): domain Eukaryota; kingdom Metazoa; phylum Chordata; class Mammalia; order Artiodactyla; family Tayassuidae; genus Catagonus; species Catagonus wagneri. The sequence continues at coordinate 3,878,842 of PVHT021183672.1, forward strand.
AAAAAAAAAGAAATTATCTCATTCAGGATGCTTGACACGGATTACATATTCTACTGTTTCATATATATTGAGTTTAATCAACTGTCTTTTAAAAATTAGTAGTTCCTATCGTGGCTCAGTGGAAACGAATCTGCCTAGTATCCATGAGGATGCGGGTTTGATCCCTGGCCTCGCTCAGTGGGTTAAGGATCCAGCATTGCCGTGAGCTGCAGTGTAGTTCTCAGGCATGGCTTGGATCTGGCGTTGCTGTGGCTGTGGTGTCGGCTGGCAGTTACAGTTCCAATTCGACCCCCAGCCTGGAACCTCCATATACCGCGGCTGTGGCCCTAAAGAGACAATAATAATAATAATGATAATAATAATAATGATGATAATAATAATAATTTCTCCCATTTTCATTCTTTTTCAAGACGGCTACTTGAAAATTGGAACTTGCCGTATAATGCTCATATTACATTTCTATCATCTGTGCTGGAATACAGGCTATCGACTCGCATGTTAGGGCAGCAGCTTTTACTGTGATTGCACACGGATTTTAATTTCATTGCTCGCTGCAGCCCAAAGTTTTAAGCGACTGAAGTGTCCATCGCTGTGAAAATTAGGAAACCAATCATGGCACATCTGCACTGCTAGGTCCTCCAAAGCGAATAAGGAAAACGACGGAGATTTCTAGCTAGAGACATGAAACGTTTCCTAAATCACCGTGTCTGGCGGAGAACAGAAAAAGAGCCCCAGACGATTCAGTGGGGGTAGTATTAGGGGAGAAAATTCAATGAGGCTTCTGTGGACGAACAAGCCGAGTTGGGGGCTAGCCTTGTGTGTATGCCCGCCCGCCCCCACCCCCAACCCCGTCTCATTTTTGCTGAGTTAGGGACTCTCACACTGAATGTGGAGAAGAGGCCTCCAGGAGAGGTAAGCTCATAACCCCCCTGAGGGCATCAGATCTATTTGCAATGAGAATCCTCGTTCTCCAGTATGTTTTTCATAAGACTCCACTTTGTCGTTTGGTTGGTTTTCTTTTTTTTTACATTCTTTTCCATCATGGCTACAGTCCCCTGTGCTGGACAGCAGCACCTCATTGCTTATCCATTCTAAATGTCGTAGTTTATACCCACGAACCCCAAATTCTCTGTCCATCCCAATCCTTCCACCTGCTCCTTGGCAACCCCAAGTCTGTTCTCCTTGTCTGGGGGGTCTGTTTCTGTTTTTTTTTTTTAATTTAATTTTTAAATTAGAGTTGATGTACAATGTGGTGCCAGTTTCTGCTGTACAGCAGAGTGACCCAGTTGCACAAATACATTCTTTTTCTCACATTATGTTCCATCGTGTTCTTCCCCAAGAGGCTGGATAGAGTTCCTTGTGCTGGACAGCAGGACCTCATTGCTGATCCATTCTCAGTGTTGTCGTTTTCAGCTACTAACCCTAAACTCCTCATCCATCCCACTCCCTCTTCCTCCCCTTTGGCAACCACAGGTCTGCTCTCCAGGTCTGTGAGTCTGTTTCTGTTCTGCAGACAGGTTCATCTGCACTATACTTTAGATTCCGCATAGAAGTGATATCATACAGTATTTGTCTTTCTCTTCCTGACTTATTTCACTTAGTATGAGAATCTCTCATTGCACCCATGTTGCTGCAAATGGCATTATTCCATTCTTTTTTATGGCTGAGTAGTATTCCACTGTATACAGGTATTACATCTTCATAATCCATTCATCCTTTGATGGCCATTTAGGTGGTTTCCATGTCCTGGCTACTGTGAATAGTGCTGCTGTGAACATAAGGGTGCATGGATCTTTTTGAGTTAGAGTTTTGTCCTGATACATGCTCACGGGTGGGGTTGCTGGGTCCTATGGTAGTTCTGTTCTTAGCTTTCTGAGGAACCTTCATCTGTTTTCCACAGTGGGTGCACCAATTTGCATTCCCACCGACAGTGTGGGGCGGTTCCCTTTTCTCCACACCCTCTCCAGCAGTTGTTATTTGCAGACGTATTAGTCATGGCCATTCTGACCGGTGTCAGGTTTGATTGGCATTTTTCTAATAATTAATGATGGTGGGCATCTTTTCATGTGCAAGACACCGCTTTGTAAAGATACATATCATAGTATAAATAATATGAGATGTCTTTAGAACCCAAGATGTTAATGACTGTGCTATATTCATTTTCTTGAAGAAATGGTGATCATGATGAAGATGATAGTGGCAGATGAATCATGAAGTTTTTGACGAACATAATTGTGTGACATGTCAAAACCTTCACGTAGAGAGCTAATAACCTCTAAAAGGAGTGTCACGGAAGGGGATGTTTTGTTCTCTACCACTCTTGAATTCTTGTGGCCGGACCAATCATAAAAATGGCCCAAACCTGATTAACAGGTGGAAAAGAAACACATTTTAATTGATGCACACAGAGGTGTGCTAGAAATGGGACCTAAGAAGTGGGCAAAGTGGGCGGATTTGAGACAAAAAACACTAGGTCTGTGAAGAATTGACAAGACAGAGGAACCTGGGTCTTGGGATGGTTAATGAAGACTCTAAACAGAGTTTGGGCTTAGAGCACTAAATTAAAGAAAAAGCAAGACAAAACAGGGTTTGTTTGTACAGGCTTCTGATCCCCAGTTCCCCATCTCTGGGCAATAATGGCATTCTTCTACCTCTGGCTGCAGGACGGGCCGCTTTCATGGGGAAGATGTGAAGGAGAGGGTGGGTCAGGGTGTCCCCGCTGTAATCAGCTCTTTCTTAAGTAACTTTAATTCCAAATAATTGGCCATTAAGACATATTGGGGGGCAGCTCACCCTGAGCCCCAACAGGAGCTACAGGTCAAAGTCAGTGCAATTCCTGCCAAATGGATGTCTTTCCAATCCAATATGGTGCGCCCACTCCTTGCCTTCTTTTATCACCTTCGCCTAAGATTCCTTTCACATGGGATCTTAAGCCAGTGGCAGGGAGAGCAGATGATTAAAACATGATGTGCCAATAAGCACGCTGCGCAGGGGGTGTCACCAACTATATTTTCTCTTGCCTTGTGGCTTCCCTTGGGCGGTCTCCCCCAGCTTGGGAAGAACTGTCCAGGAGGAATCAGAACCAGACACCTCTTCAAGGATACAGGGTGCTTCAAGGTTCCATCAGGTCCGGGTCCGTTGGCTGTCAATTAAACCAACCCCAGTGCTTGGCTCTTGTCCTTAGAAAGTTTCTTAAGGTGTTGATTGAAACCCAGCGAACACCGCGCTGGCAGCAGTTAACACAGGGCCTGAGTTTCTAATCAGCTGTTCTGGGGGATGGATTAGACATTTTCTGCAGATGTGCAAAAATCATCTCTTATGATTACATTTCTTGACTGTTGGCGGATGGAGACATGCCGAGGGGGCAGCCTAAGTCGGAAGTTCTGATATGGTATTAACACAGTCTGTTGTGTTCTTCTCAGTTGAAGGCGTGTGTTGGGGTGTTGGCAGATGGCATGCAGAAGTGGCAGCCTCTTGTAGTCATATTTGTGTTGGAGGCAGGGCAAGGGAGCAGAGAGCCTGGGAAAGGGGAAGAAACACAGAGGCTCTCCAAGCTGAGATCCTCCTAGGCTTGGTTTCTTTGGAAGTGAGAGCGCGTTTTTTCACTGGCTTCTGAGTTCCTGGACGTTAGGATTCTCTGTCTCCATCTTGATAGGCACTAACAGGGTTTGTCTGTCCACACCCTCGCTCTGAAGCAGAATGTAATCCAAGGACTTGACTTAAATCGATGCATAGTTAATTCTGTCTAAAAACATATAGCTCGGAGCTCCCTAGTGGCTCAACAGATTAAGTATCTGGCGTTGTCACTGCTGTGGCTTGGGTTGGAACCCTGGCCTAAGAATTTCCACATGCTGCAGGTGCAGCCAAAACAACAACCAAACAAAAAAACCCAAGAAACATACTTGTATGTGCTTGAAATAAACACCTTAAATTTTCTTCGTCATGGGGAAACTCAGTGGTTGTATAATTTGAGACTTTGGACACAAGTGGATGTTGGAACCAAACAGTTGAAATTGATTTGTCTAAAACATAGGACACATTTAGACCAAAAAATTATAGTTTTGTCTCAGTGGTCACGTCCACAGTCCTGTACTCTTGCCAAAATATAGAGGACCCTCCACAACCAAAATAATCCTTTTCGGTAAAAGAAGCCATGGGCGGTTTTACCTAAAGAACTGTATCCTGTTAAAAATCAACAAGAATTACAAATTTTTTGTTATTGTTGATTCACGCTGTTCTGTTCATTTCTGCTGTACAGCAAAGTCACCCAGTCATACATATATAGACATTCTTTTTCTCATATTATCTTCCATCATGGTCTATCCCAAGAGATTGGATAGAGTTCACTGTGCTGGACAGCAGGACCTCATTGCTTAGCTATTTTAAATGTTATCGTTTGCACTGACTAACCCAGACTCCCCGTCCCTTCCCCCCTACCTTGGCAACCACAGGTCTGCTCTCCATGTCTGTGAGTCTGTTTCTGTTCTGTAGGTAGGTTCATGTGTGCCATATTTTAGATTCCACCTAGAAGTGATGTCATATGCTATTTGTGTCTTTCTCTTTCTAACTTCACTTAATATGAGAATCTCTAGTTGCTACAAATGGCATAATTTTGTTCTTTTTTGTGGCTGGGTAGTATTCCATCGTGCATATGTACCATATCTGCTTAATCTGTTCTTCTGGCACTGGACGTTTAGGCTGTTTCCATGTCATGGCTATTGTGAACAGTGTGTGTATCTTTTTGAATGAAAGTTCTGTGCGGCTACCTGCCTAAGAGTGGGATTGCTGTGTCATTTTATATCTGGTTTTCTGAGGTACCTCCATACTGTCTTCCATAGTGGTTGTACCAAGAAATATTTTTTTAAAGCTCCAGTGTTTTAAGAAACAAACTGGGTCTTTGTCATCCTTGTATGTGTATCTCCTAAATCCCAACCCAACTTGCGCTTGTTAAAGGTACATATTTTCTAGCACCTCTGAGACACAGTGTCACATGTTTTGCAGCCATTGAAACTTACGGAGATATGAAAGTTGGGGCAGGTGCCTTCTTTATGTAGGAGACCCAGTGGGTTCTTTTACCCTGCAGTGTGCTTTGCTCATTACGTCGTATACATCTATAAATATTGACATGTGCATACTATGTTCATGAATATGATGACAATATATCAGTTCAGGTGGGCAGAATAAAAACACTGGAAAAGATGTGAAATCACCACAGGACTTTCACTCACTGTTTTTATTTGTATTTTTAGAGGGTCATCAGAGACAGCTGAAATATCCAACCCCAGAAATTGTGCAAAGGCAAGATCTTGTTGGGGCTCAGGAAAGATCACCCCAAGATATGCCTCAGTGGCATAGTGATTATTTTGAATTAGAGTTATTAAGAAATGGCCAGTGCCAGAGGGACAGTCTGACCCTCCTCTCTGTCTGCATGAAGCAGGTAATACATCTGCCGTATGAAACGTGCCCTTCTTGCCTCTGGATATAGAAGAGCCCCCTTATCTTCAGCGACGGAGAATTTGGGATTAGAAGCCTGTGTAAACGTATCTTGTGTTTTTTCCTCTTTAATGGAACACCCCAAGCCCTAACTCCATTTAGATTCTTCACTAATTAAGCACCCAGCGCCTAAGTTTCTTTGTCCTAGCAGTTCCAAATTTATTTCTCTTTTTAAATTTTTCTTTTTTCTGTTTTTAATTGAATTGTAATTTTTTATTTAAGTATACTTGATTTACAGTGTTCTGTCAATTTCTGCTGTGCAGAAACTCAGTCCTGCCTGTATACACATTCTTTTTCTCAACCTGTCTTCCATCATGTTCTATCCCAAGAGAGTGACTAGAGTTCCTTGTGCTGTGTGGTAGGATTTCATTGCTTATCCATCCTCAGTGTCCTAGTTTGCATGTACAAGCCCCAAACTTTGTCCAAAAAATACAAAAGCTGCCTGCTTTGTTCTTTTCTTAGGTCCCATTTTTAGGAGACCTCTGGGCTCGTAGATTAAAATGGATTTCTTTTCTTGCTGTTCATCTGTCCTGTGTCAGACTTACTATGAGTCCAGCCTCCGGAATTCAAGGAGCTGGGAGAAAGCATCCCCACTGTTCGGCAATCTGTAGGTGTCACTGACCTTGGCAATAGGGAACATCAGCCACACAGCCTGAAGGAAACAGAGGGGACGATGAGGGCCATGGACAAACGGGAGGGAAAAGAAGTTAAATCATAGAACTGGAATCATATGTTCTTAGCGGGAAGTGTCAGCGAGACCCCTTTGCCCATCATTCAGTCCTCCCAATGCCTCTTGGCAAAAAAAAGGGGGGAAATTGTTGGAAATGCTCCCACAGACCGGTTGCTTCCAAATGCCTCTCACGGACTTGTCAGGGGAGCATTTTCAGCCAGCTAATCTCCCTTCTCCTTTTCCAGAACCCGGAAGCTACGGAAAAGTTAAGTAACTCATCTGTAACGGTAGCCATAAACTGTACCACAGCTAGCACCTGGAGTCCCTGCTTGTAGGTTTTTGATGCTGTCTTTCCTCACACAGGTATCTTCCCTCAGCTTTAAACCAAAGGATGGATAGCTTGCATTGATGCAGAGATAATGGTTAGGAGTTCCCGTGGTGGCTCAGCAGGTTAAGGATGTGGGTTCCATCCCTGCCTACTCAGTGGATTAAGGATATGGCGCTGCCAAAAGCTGCAGTGTAGGTTGCGGATGCAGCTCGGATCTGGTGTTGCTATGGCTGTGGCATAGGCCTGCAGTTGCAGCTCTAATACAGCCCGAAGCCTGGGAACTCCCATGTGCTGCAGGTGCGACCATAAAAACGAAAACAAAAAGATAATGTGAGAAAAACAAAAACAAAAAGATAATGTGAGAAAAACAAAAAGATAATGCGAGATGTATGGGTGTGTGTGTGTGTGTGACTTGGTCACTTTGCTATACAATAGAAAATTGACAGAACACTGTAAACCAACTAATGGAAAAAATAAAAATGATTTTAAAAAATTCAAAAAGAAAAAGATAATGGTGACCTTCAGGTAAAGCGAGGTTTGAAAGCATGGGTAAGATAATTGCATGTTGAGGTAAGCTGCAGGCTCTGGTTTTTGTCCTTTCTAGAAATTAACTGCGCTCCTCAGTGTTTTCTGCTTAGTTGGAAGTTACCAGTGTCTGCAAACTTGGACTCACAGAAACGTATCAGACAGGACTGTCACCCAGCTTTGCCTGTATCTCTATTAACTCATCTTATGGAACAACACACCTGCTGCCTGGGTCCTCATTATAAAGTTCTCAGGAGACTCAGCCACGTGGCTGTCCCACAGAGCAAGGCTGATTTGGGGGCCAAGCTCCCCGAAGCCAGGGAAACAGGCCTGAAACGCTGCAGTCGCCGACATCAGATCTTCCACCCTGAGACATTAATTTTCCAGAGATCGGTTCTCAGAGAAAGCAAGGTAGCCTCGAGGTCTCCAAGAAATCATTCTTCAGAACTCAGCGTGCGAAGGAAATGCCGCCGACAACGAAGCTGAGACATCAGTGGCGGGACTCAAGCAGTGTGTTATGAGCATGGAGAAATGTCAGTCCGCTGTCCTGGATTTCCGCCAGCCAGCAGCGTCACCAATATGAGGGAGCAATAAGGGGACAGTTTTTTTTTTTTTTCCAGGACTGCACCTGCAGCATATGGAGGTTCCCAGGCTAGGGGCCGAATCTGAGCTGTAGCCGCCGGCCTGCGCCACAGCCACAGCCACACAGGATCCGAGCCGCATCTGCGACTTACACCACAGCTCACGGCAACGCCGGATCCTTAATGCACTGAGCGATGCCAGGGATCGAACCTGCATCCTCATGGATACTAGTCGGGTTTAACTGCTGAGCCGCGACGGGAACTCCAAGGAGGGCACATCTTAGCTCTAAAAGATCCCTTCCCCTTTTTTTGGTTGCAGTGTCCACGGAGGTTGCCTTTGGACCTTCCTGTGCTGTGCACGAGTCGTAGTCTGAGGCCGCTAAGCCGCATCACCTCCTGGTCTTAGGGGCTGTGTGCCCGCAAGGCTGTCCCTTTCCTCCTGTGAGAAATGCAGAGAGTGGCCACCTCCCAGCCTCGTGTGACTGTCAAGAGGAAAACCAGGCAAAAGCCACAAAGTGAGGAGAATTCAGGTCCCTGTGTCCTTAGCGCTGACCACATCAGAAAGGCGCAGACGGGGGAAAGTCAGGGTCTCACCTTTGAGTCCAAGGATGCCTGTACCCGTTATGTAGCCGCGGCTGGTCCCTGTCCACTGACACCACGGATTCTCAGAGTTGGGGATGAAGCAGAAAGCACCGCTTTATCGCTCTGCCGGGCAGAGGAGGCCCCAGCAGGTGAACCCCTCCAAACTGTGTCCGCCCTTGAGAGGGGACTGCAAGGGGTCTTAGAGGTTTAGCTCCAAACCAGGGCTGTTGGAGTTCCCATCGTGGCTCAGTGGTTAACAGACCTGACTCGGATCCCTGAGGACGCCGGTTCAATCCCTGGCCTTGTTTAGTGGGTTCAGGATCTGGCGTTGCCATGAGCTGTGGTGTAGGTTACAGACACGATTCAGATCCCAAGTTGCTGTGACGGTGGCGCAGGCACAGAGGTTACAGCTCTGATTGGACCCCTAGGCTGGGAACCTCCATATGCCTTGGGTGGGGCCCTAAAAAGACAAAAGATGAAAAAACAAAACAGAAACCAGGGCTGTTGATAAGGATGCGGGAGCCTGCCTTCTTCTCCCTCCAGAGATCATTGCAGAGTCATCAGGGGTGCAGTCAAGGGGTCCGGGGATGGCTCCTCGTGCTCTTTGGGGGGGGTTGGCACCTTGACCTTGTCTCTGCAGTGGAGACGCTCATGAAGGAAGGGGTGTTGGGGACTGTGTCACAAGGAAGTAAAATACCAGTTGCAATAGAACTCCAACTAGAAAGTAGCCATTAGCTTAAAAAAAAGGGGGGGGGGCAAGGAGGAATTCATTTATGCAAAGCTGGTTAGAGGAAGTTCATGGCCAAGGCAGGGCTTTAACGTCATGGAGACTGTTTTCACCAGCTTTGAGCTGTAACCTTATTTCCTCATCAGGAGCTCTGCGGTCAGCCTTTTGAGACGGAGAGGGGGCCTGGCAGGCGAAAGGCAAAGCCTTTTCCTTCAAAACCAGAGCAAGAGCCTGTGTGAGGTTTCAGTAACAGCATGGGTACCGTGGACTCTGCACAGTGCCCTGCACATGTTAGCTCTAGGGTTTATCTTACCGCAGCATGCTGATACTGCGTGAGTTAAAAAAAAAAAATCGCATATCCAGCACTAGACATCAAGATAGAGAATATTTTACTCAATCCCTAAGTCCGTCATAGAGCTGTCTGATGGACCAGACTTACCAACCTATGTTGACTAAATAAATATATACATATTACTGTATACACACACACACACGCAACCTAAAAGTTGAGAGTTAAGTTGTATTTGGGGCAAAATGAAGACTTAAGCCCAGGATACAGTATCTCAAATAACCTTGAGAAAACTGCTCAAGGAGACAAAGGGGCTAACATATACAGGAATATATAGGAAGTGTATATATGTATATGTGTATATATATATACATGAACTTATACTATATGAGATATAATGGAATTTTTGCAGCAAAGGACAGGTGATCAGAACAAAATCTTACAGCTATCTCAGGTGAAGAAATTCAGCACTATTCTGTGGGAAGATGCAAAATCTAGGTGCACTGAAATCATTCCTTTGATATGCACCTCAGCCATGGGGCCAGGGTCCTTGGGGCTGAGTTTGCTTGGGGAGGTTCCCTGTTAGAAGGGGCTGCTAGATGGCAGGTGTCCTTTGTTTCTTTCCTGAGTTCCCTCGGGGCTCACCGGCTCACCCTTGCAGGTGGCTGCATTCACAGATGACTGTGACATCTTTTGTTTACTAATACGGCTGTTTACTCTCTTATTTCTCACCTACCATGGATCTAGAGACAAGAATAATGGGACAGTGAGCCCGGGCTAGACAGATACAGCCTACGGAATAGAATAGAATCCATGGCTGAGTTGCCTCCAGATGGGATGGATTTGATGATGTGCCTTAAACTCCGCTGGGGTCGTTTTCAAGGTGCCACCCTGGTCAAGGAACATCCAATGAATCAGAAACCCTGCAGTTGAGACCAAGCAAGCTTTTTTTTTCTTTGTTTTAATCATAGTTGATTTACAGTATTCTGTCCGTTTTTGCTGTACAGCAAAGAGACCCAGTTATACATTTCTTCTTTTTTTTTCACATTATCCTCCATCACGTTCCATCCCACGTGACTAGATATAGTTTTTTGTGCTGTACAGCAGGATCTCGTTGCTTATCTGCTCCAAATGCAATAGTTTGCATCTGTTAACCCCAGACTCCCAGCCCATCCCATTCCCTCTCCCTCTTCCCGGCAACCACAAGTCTGTTCTCCAAGTCCATGAGTTTGTTTCTTTTCTGTAGATAGGTTCATTTGTGCTGTATATTAGATTCCAGATACAGGTGATATCATGTGGTATTTGTCTTTCTCTTTCTGACTTATTTCACTTAGTATGAGAGTCTCTGATTCCATCCATGTTGCTGCAAATGACATTATTTTGTTCTTTTTGATGGATGAGTAGTATTCCACTGTATATATGTACCACTCATTCTTAATCCATTCATCTGTCATTGGACATTTAGGTTGTTTCCTTGTCTTGGCTATTGTGAATAGTGCTGCATGTATCTTTTTCAATAAAAGTTTTGTGTGGATAGATGCCCAGGAGTGGGATTGCTGGATCCTATGGTAGTTCTACATTTAGTTTTCTGAGGCACCTCCACAGTGTTTTCTATAGTGGTTGTACCAGCTCACATTCCCACCAACAGTGTAGGAGGGTTCCCTTTTCCCCACACCCTCTCCAGCATTTCTTATTTGTAGACTTTTTGATGATGGCCATCATTCTGACCGGTGCGAGGTGGTACCTCATTGCAGTTTGGGGCCAGCAAGCTTTGGTGTCAACAGCCTGCCAGGCAGTTATGCTTGATTTCAGACCCCCTGTGTCAGGGCTCCTCATGGCAACAGGTAACAGAACACCTACAAGTGGGTCTCCCTCTTTGCTCCATGTTTCTCCCACCCTGTCCTGCATCCCTCAACGTCTTCTCTGAGAATCTGTCCTCAGTCCATCTTTGCACAAGGGAACCTCATCTCAGGTTTGCCTCCTCGGATATGAGGACAAAGGCATCTCTCTCTTCTGTGGACCCAGAGCTTCCGTAAGGATGGAGCGGCAGAGTTAAGATAACGGCCAGACCTCTTATTTCCTGGGAGGGTTCCTATCCCTAGGAAGTAGAGTCGCGTAGAAAACTTGCACGAGTCAACGTCTCCATAAATGAGAACCATAGACGTCAAGGATGCTGACATTGGGCTTTAGACTCCTCATTTGTCTTTCTTCCTAAAATCTCTGCACATCCCACTCCCTCCTCCAAAGTGGTCCAAAGCTGAATATGATAGTCTTTGTCTTCTGAATATTGTAGCAATCCCCCATACTTATAATCGTCAATGTCCAGTTGCTGCAAAAATGCCAGGACCAGGGCGACAAAGCCCAACTCCTTGCAACCCTGGGTTAGGGTGTTTTTCTTTCCATCAAGATCAGATCGAGCAGTATTTTCTCCTCCTGAGATATCCATTGATTTTCAGCTCCTTGCTCTGCCCCTCCCCACTCCAACCCCAGATCAAACTGGTGTTTCAAGACAGAATATACATGCCTTTTTTTTTTTTTTTTGGCTCAGAGTCCTTCCCAAGCCATTCCTAATTAATACCAGCCATCTTCCTGCCTATCCTTTTCAACTTCCTCTCTTCCCTTTTTTATTCCTCCCTCTCTCCTTTTCATTCTTCCTTCCTTCCTGATTTCTTCCTGATTTTACCAAGCACCCATTTGGTTCAAGAGCGTTGGGACTGAATAAACTGAAGACCTTCCATCCGGGGATCCGTGCACAAGGCAGAAACATGCTGGTACAGAACACTCGCCCTCTTCCGTTGTAGTCTGACCCTGGAAGTCTTCTGTGTTTCATGACTTGGAGATTTCCCTGCCACCGATTTCCACAGTAGCTTCTTAGTAGTTGCAGCGGGTATGCAGCTCTGCTAGTTCTGTTCATGGTAGGCTGTTGGCGCCAGTATTTCTTCTGGTGAAATATATCAAACTGAATAAACACAGCCCTCTACTTACCTTTTTATATGAAAACAGAAAATCGTATGTGTCTGGTACAGCCTCTAGGACTTTCCTGTGTAAACCCTTGCAATGCAAAGAGTTCCCATTGTGTGTAGTGGAAATGAATCTGACTAGTATCCATGAGGATGAGGGTTTGATCTCTGGCCTCGCTCAGTGGGTCAGAGATCCAGCGTTACCGTGAGCTGTGGTGTAAGTCCCAGATGCGGCTCAGATCCCAAGTTGCTGTGGCTGTGATGTCAGCTGGCACCTGCAACTCTGATTGGATGCCTAACCTGGGAACTTCCATATGCCATGGGTGCAGCCCTAAAAAGCGAAAAAAAAACCTTGCACTTTAAGTGCATTTAGGGGAATGTGTTAGATAAACACGTAAGAGCTATGCCAGGATAGGCAGGCAGGGCAGAGAAAGGGACATCCCATTTCTGCAGCTCCTGGAGCCTATTTTCAATGTCTTGAGGAAATTCGAGTCCTACCCACCCCTGAACACCTCCCCCTGTTCAGGAGGCTAGTTGGTTCATTTCTTCTCCTGAGGAAATTGCTCTAATTTGCATTGACTGTCATTAGTTTCCTCGAGGAAAATCATGGTCAGCAAACACTCCCAGCTCCATCACCTGTGGGTCCTGCCTGAAGATCCAGGTGTGTCATCTGAGCATGTGACGCACTGCCTTCGCAGAGACGCTAAGGATGGCGGATCTGTGGTGTGCTGGAAAGAACAGAGCTCCTAAGGCATCTTGGAGATGGTTGGTTGTGGCTTTCATGGATTGGAAGCTCTGAGAGAAAACCCATTGCTCGCTTTGGAGCTTAGCCTTCCCACCATCGAAAATTGATAAACACGCCTCTCTAGTCATTCCTTCAAGACGGTTGTTCTCGAGCTCTCTGTCCAACCCCTGCCTGACTAGTCCTTGCTTTACCCACCTAACAACCCAACCCTCTTCATGACAGGGCGTAATGAGTGGTCACCTGCCAGCTAGCCACCCCCTCCCACCCCAGAGCCTTGTTTCCGTGGTGACCAATGAGCCAACCTGACATCGCCTATAAATGGTAGCCTCCCCTCCCCCGAGTAGCCAAGACTGTTACCGTGTCCTGTCCCTTGTCTGTTGCACACAGCGGGGCGTCCTGGTGCTCCAGGACCTTTCTTCAGAGGTATGAGTTTTCCCTCATCTTCTAAAGCATCAGTGTCTCTGTCGCTGACTCCAAAGCCTTCCCTTTGGTCTTGAGGCCGGGCAAGGACAGGGCTTGCCGAGCCGTGGGGTGCAGCCTAGCAAAGGGTTACTTCTCGGGACACGTATAAGATACTCTACAAACAGAGTGTTGTATATTTTGAACTTAAAATGTTACAGCAAACTAAATAAGGATATTCTGCCTCCATTCATCGAGGGCTCCAAAGCCATCAAGAAAAACCATAGACTATCTTATCAAACTAACCCAGTCAAAAGGTAGAGACTGCTCTACTTGAGACCATCCAGGACCCAAGATATGTCCCCCATATCTCATTTGTAGGAAAAAGGCTTCAGCCTCCTAAACCTTCCCCGAGTCCCAAAGGGCAGATTACTAATCAGGGAAGGGAGAAGATGAAGAAACAGAGGAGGGGCGGTCAAGAGACAACAGTGCAGGTGCCAAACCCAGCTGTCCCCTTGGGTAACCATAAGTTTCTTGGTCAATGGGGACCTGCTGTCTAGCACAGGGAACTCTACCCAATATTCTGTGATCTTCTAGGTGGGAAAACAAGCTAAAAGGGCATGGATGTGTGGACATGCATCAGTGAAGCGGTTGGTGGTACAGCCGAAATGGTCACAGCCTGGTACATCAACTCGACTTCAAGAAAACTTTTAAAACGTGAAAAATAAAAACAAAAACAACGGTGCAGCCGTAAAGCTGCGTCCTGGTTCCTCCTCAAGGGACCTATGGAACAATATGCCCCTGAGCTCTCCTGCAGGAAGGAACCCCCCTTACTGGTGCAGGATGCCCATTTCAGGCCGAGCACAAGCAGGTAGACCCCAGACTCACCGGAACCAGAAGGCCGATGTTTGAGATCCCTGGAGCTCTGCCCTGTGAGCTCCCCACCAACCAGTCAGAGGAGGCTCACGCACCCTGAAGCCCTCCCCGCAGAAATTGCCTATCAAACCTCTTCTCCCCAAACCCTTAAGAGTTTGCGTCTTTTGAGCACGAGCCACTTAATCTCCTTGCTCAGCACGGCAATAAAACTTTCTCTGCTCCAGACTCCATCCTTCCAGTTTGTTTGACTTGCAGCAATTTTGGCAAGCTGGCCGGGAGCCCGTTCATGCCTGTGGCACTTTGACCCCAGCTGGCAGAAGGGGAGGACACCCAGCAGCTGCCAGAGCTCATTTTGCCCTGAGGAAGGCAAAGGGACTCTTCTTGGTGACACCAGCCACCCTCAGCACGAGGCTTCCTGGAGCGAAGAAACTCAACTACCATCCACCTTCTGTTTGGTTGGGAGGTGAGTTGCTCCAGCAGTTGTCTGTGAATTGCTCTGCTCTGGGCTCACCCTCTTTTGAGAGTGGGGTCCGTCTGCTGGGAGGTGTCCCATCTGGAAGTGGGAGCGGGATGTGGGGACGCTGCCTTATCTGAACTTCTGTTGGTGTGAACGTATTTGTTGTTTGTGTCTTGGGGTGCGTGTCGCTTCCGCTGGTTGGGATGTCCCCATTGGGCTTCATCTCTGATGAGGACTGGTTGGACTTCTCTCCCGTGGACTCAGCCTTGGTCATTGGGCTTCATCTGTGATGGGCGTTGGTTGGAGTTCTCTCTTCTCCCATGAACTCGACCTTGGTCACTTGGCTTCATCTGTGATGGGCGTTGGTTGGAACTCTCTCCCGTGGACTCAGCCTTGGTCATTGGGCTTCATCTGTGATGGGCGTTGGTTGGACTTCTCTCCCGTGGACTCAGCCTTGGTCATTGGGCTTCATCTGTGATGGGCGTTGGTTGGAGTTCTCTCCCGTGGACTCAGCCTTGGTCATTGGGCTTCATCTGTGATGGGCGTTGGTTGGACTTCTCTCCCGTGGACTCAGCCTTGGTCATTGGGCTTCATCTGTGATGGGCATTGGTTGGAGTTCTCTCTTCTCCCATGAACTCGACCTTGGTCACTTGGCTTCATCTCTGGTTGGAGACTGGCTGACACTCTCCTTTTCTTGGGTTAGGGGAACTGTGACCCCCTCCTCCCCGAAACGGCTTTGCATTGCAGTGGTTCCCTATTTGCTTGGTACAACACCAGCTGTGAATAATTGTCAGTAATCAGAACTCTGTTTCATGTTATAGTTCCCTGGAATGTGTTTGGCAAATGGGAGCTCTTCCGTGTTGCTCCTATGAATGAAAGAACAAGAGGGAGTTGCTGCTGTGGCTCAGTGGCAACAAACCTGACTAGGAACCACGAGGACGTGGGTTTGATCCCTGGCCTCACTCAGTGGGTTAAGGATCTGGCATTGCCATGACCTGTGGTGTAGGTCGCAGACGTGGCTTGGATCTGGTGTTGCTTTGGCTGTGGTGTAGGCCAGTAACTGCAGCTCCAGTTCAACCCCTAGCCTGGGAACTTCCGTATGCCTCAGGTGCGGCCCTAAAAAAGGAAGGAAGTGAAAGGAAGGAAGGAAGGAAGGAAGGAAGAAAGGAAGAGAGAAGGAAAATAAATGACATTTTGCGGTAACACTGCTTGGCCTCAGCATTGCTTGGAATCTTGAGAACAGTGGCCACTTAATCGCTCTGCGCGACAACATTCTTTCAACTAGAGCTGTTTTGTAAACAGAAAGGACCCGGGACGAATGTCCTTACGGACAGGCGATCATGCTCTTGTATTGAAGTGAGCCTTTTGGAATTGGTTTGGCTTTTATCTTGGAAGCATCACAGTCTCAGCCCAGGAGTCTAAATCCTGTTCCCCAGCTCCTGGTTTTGATCCTTCTTAGGAGTCCTGGTAACTTCAGCGCCAATGCAAGTTCCACTGGATGTGGGGCCTGTGCACATGGCTGACAGATAGGACTGTCTGTCACAGTTATTGATTGTAACTGAACAGGCCATGTTGAAACTAAAGGAATCCTTGTCCCGAAAAGTCACCGAGCTGAAGTCGTCTTGCCGTTCCAACACTGGCATTTGCTTGTGTAGTTTGAGGAAGTTAGTTTTCTAGGAGGAACTTGCATTTCTCTCGCTGTGCCTTTGAGATAGAAATTATCTCTGAAGAACTCATATCTAATCACCTGTGATCCCTGGGACTGAAGAATACAGGCCTTGTAAACTCAAGCAGGAAAACTGTGACATCTCTGGATGGATGGCTGGATGGGTGGATAGATCGTGGATGGATGGATGGGTGGATGGCTGAATGGCTGGCTGGATGGATGGGTGGTGGTTGGATGGATGGATGGATGGTGGTTGGATGGATGGATGGATCATGGATGGATGGATGGGTAGATGGATCGTGGATGGATGGATGGGTGGATGGATTGTGGATGGATGGATGGGTGGATGGTGGGTGGATGGCTGGGTGGATGGTGGGTGGATGATGGATGGATGGTGGATGGATGGATGGATGATGGCTGGCTGGCTGGCTGGATGCATGGATGGATGAATGGATGGATGGGTGGATGGATGGATGGGCGGATGGATGGGCGGATGGATGGATGGATGGAAATCTGTGTTTATTAAACATCTTTTCCTCTGGGTGGTATGATCAAAATTAATTTGCCAATGAACTCTTTTTTTTATTGGCCTAAAGCAATTTCCATGCTTAGATAAAGTCTCAGAAATATAAAGGAAGCTGGCCAGAATGGATTTCAGGTGGCTGTGATCTGGGAATGCGTTGTGTTAAAGAAATATTGAAAAGGTAGTTTTGCCCTAGGGCTTATTGTTCCAGGAATGGAAAAGAAAATAATGGACCATATAGTGTGGTTACAGAGGTTGTAGATGGGTTGTAGAAAAGGAACACTGAGAAAAGGGTTTGGTACTCTGTCAGTCCAGGGGCCACGGGTGTGGCCCTAAAAAAAAAAAGGTACACTGTCAGAATTGGTTAGAATTAAATCAAATTTAATTAGGTAACTAGATTTTTTTTAGGAGTAAGTAGGCTGGTGCATAACCAGATTTGGTTTCTCTGTTACCAGAACCTAACTTTCTTAGAATATTGATCTGCTTTGACAACAGATTGTGTGCAAGTTGCTTTGCCCTTAAGTGAAGTGTATTTGCTTTTAAAATTTTACTGTCACTTTAAGTGAAGGACTATTGCAGGGACCTGTGATCCTGTTTGACCAAGTGCCTTTTGGATATTTTTTTGACCAGCTTCCCAAATAGCCAATTCTTACTCAAGTTCTTTTGACGTCCAGCCAACTTTAGGATGCTTCTGAGGAACTCTGATGGATTGAAGCGTATCACACACAGAGTCAAATTCATCCATTTTAAGGGAACTCTTTAAGAATTTTATTATAGTCACGTCATCACCTCTACAGTCAAAAATATTTTCATTACCCAATGCTCCCGCCCCAGCCTTTAATGCAACCATTAATGTTTTCTCTCCCAGAGTTTTGCCTTCTACAAAATGTCACATAAGTGAGATCACCCAGTATTTGCTTTTGAAGCCTCTTTCCCTTAGCATATATATATTTTTTTTTTTTAGGTTCATCCATTTTTTGGATCTTCCAGGATCAGAATTACCTTCCTGGGAGTTCCCATTGTGGCTCAGCGGTATCCATGTATCCTAGTATCCATGAGGAAGCAGGTTTGATCCCTGGCCTCGCTCAGCGTGTTAAGGATCCGGTGTTGCCGTGAGCTGCGGTGTAGGTCGCAGATGCGCCTTGGATCCCACGTTGCTGTGGCTGTGGTGTAGGCTGGCCACTGCAGCTACAGTCTGACCCCTGGCCCGGGAACTTCCATGTGCTGCAGGTGCGGCTCTAAAAAGCAACAAGAAAACTTAAAAATTACATTCCTATATGCGGAAGCAGGTTTCATAGAAAGGGAAATATTTCTGCTCAAAAAGCAACTGCTCCTTTACCTTTCTAGGTTCTTGACTGCTATTCCCTTGAAACAAAAAAGAGATTAACAGAGAAAAACAGAGGCAGACGTTGAATAGCATGTATGCCTCCTGTACACACGAGAGATACCGAGGCAAATTGAGTAAAATTGGAGTTCCTGTTGTGGCTCAGTGGTTAACGAATCCGACTAGGAACCATGAGGTTGCGGGTTGGATCCCTGGCCTGGCTCAGTGGGTTAAGGATCCGGCGTTGTCGTGAGCTGTGGTGTAGGTTGCAGACGCGGCTCGGATCCCGCGTTGCTGTGGCTGTGGTGTAGGCCGGCGGCCACAGCTCCTGTTAGACCCCTGGCCTGGGAACCTCCATATGCCGCGGGTGCGGCCCTAGATAAGGCAAAAAGACAAAAAAAAAAAAAGTTCTCCAGGATGTGTTTCTTATGAATAAAGACAGATAATTAAAAAAAAAATTGAGTAAAAATGTTCCAGAATGGTCCACGGCATCACCTGAAAGATGCTAAAGACCAAAGAAAGGTGTTGGGTGGGGAGGGGTGTCCGTGAAGGGCCGTGAGCAGGGACAGCACAGGCGGTAAGGGTATGGTTTCCATGGAGACCGAAACTCTGCCTTCTCCATCGCTAAGAACCACTTGAGATCTAGAGCCGTCCCCTTCTTACTGGACCAGGAGAAGGAGATGCTCTTACACATGGAGATTTCCGCTGGTCACTGCCTTTTCAATTCAGTAACATCTACTCTGTTTTCCAAGCTCCTCCTGCGTCTGCTGTTTCTTAAAAAATAAATAAATAAATAACCAGCTCAGGAGTTTCTATTGTGGCTCAGTGGTTTAAGGACCTGACATAGTACCCATGAGGATGCAGGTTCAGTCCCTGGCCTCGCTCACTGGGTTAAGGATCTGGTGTTGCCGTGAGCTGCAGCCTAAGTTGCAGAGGCAGCTCGGATCTGGCGTTGCCGTGGCTGTGGCTTAGGCCTCCAGCTGTGGCTCCAGTTCGATCCCTAGCCTGGGAATTTCTGTATGCTGTGGGTGTGACCATAAAAAGGAAAAAAAAAGAATTAATAAAAAAAAAAAATAAACAGCTCAAACCTAAAAGGGAAAGGGACCTAAAAATACATACATCTGTATACACAAGAGTGAATCACTTAGCTGTTCACCTGAAACTAACACGACATGGTAAATGAACTACACTTGAATTAAAAACAAACAAACAAACAAAAAAAACAGCTCAGGATAATCCTTACATCAACGAGGCATGTTTTGGGGTGCCATGCCCTGCTACCCTTCATCACAATTTGATTCTCCGTTTACACATTTCCAGCTTTTTCTGGTCGTAAACAAACCTGATGGAAACATTCACGTTTGGGTCTCTGTGTACAGATGTTTTGTTTTCTCTTGGTTGAATTTCCGAAACAGGATGGTTGATTCTAGGGTAAGTGTAAGTTAAATGGTGTAAGAAATTGCCAGACTGCGTTTTCAAGTAGCTACAGCCCTTTGCAACTCTCCAGGCAATGCAAGATAATTCTGGCCAAGAACTCAGCATTGTCAGCATCCCTGCCCCCTCAGCCCCCCACCCCCGGCTCATGGCTATTCTAATTGATATGCATTGTGACTTAATGAGGTTTTAACTTGTGGCTTCCTTGCTGAGTCCCTCTCCTTCTGCTTACTGGTCGTGCAAATATCTTCCTAGTGCAGTGGCTGTGCGAATACGGGTCTTTGATTTGGGGAGGGTGGGACTTGTGTTTCTTTATTAATGTTTTGTGGGGATCGTTTCCGGATTCGGTGTGTGAGTCCTTCATTGGCTGTAGGATTTGCCAATCGTTACCCCCAGTCTGTGGCTTTTCTTCTCCTTTTATTTACGAGGCCCTTTAGAAAGTTGATAATTGGGGGACATTTTCCATTTTTCTTTTTTTTTTGGGCAAACTTTTTGAGCAGTTTCCAGTTTTCATTTTTTGCAAAGAAAATGTTCGCGTAGCACAAGTCATGAAGCATTTCTCCTGAATTTTCTTCTATGAGTTTAGTTTTAAGGTTTCCATTTTAATCGGATACATATGAAGTTAATTTTTAGGTGTGGTTCAAGAAATGCATTAAGTGTGTGTGGAGGGGGTATTTTTTTGCACGTGGATGTGCAATTATTCCAGGACCAGTTGTTGAAACAATGTCATCTTGACTGAATTACTGTGACACTGTATCAAAAATCAGTTTATCTGTGGACTCTATTTCCTGATGTTCAAATCTGGTCCAATAACCCGTGCCTGTGCCTTTGCCAATATTGCACACTCTTGAATGCTGAACTTTTTTTTTTTTCATTTTTCAAGTTTTATTAAAGTACAGTTGATTTACACTGCTGTGATTATTTCTGCTGTACAAAAAAGTGATTCAGTTATACATGTGCACACCTCCATTCTCTTTCAGATTCTTTTCCCACCTGGATGATCACAGAATATTGGGTAGAGTTCCCTGGGCTGGACAGCAGGTGCCCATTGGCCAATCATTCCATGGACCCCAGTGTGCATCTGCCAGTCCCCCGCCCCCCAGCCCATCCCTCCCCACCCCACCTGTCCCCTTTGGTCACTATAGATTTGTTTTCAAAGTCTGTGAGTCTATTTGTGTTCTGTGGATAAGCTCATTGGTCTTCAGCATACGCGTCTCACACATATTTTGTTAGCCCTGTGCCTTAATTGCTTGCTTTTGCTTTTGTGGTCCTATACATGGTCTTTTTTACTTTTAATTTTCCGTCATTCATTGTTAATATAGCTATGTGTCATGGGGTTCAGGGCAGGCTGCACGCCAGTGTGTCATTTTGGTATACCGATTATTTTAAATTTCAGGGACTTAAGAAACAGCCAACGTGGGAGTTCCCATCGTGGCTCAGTGGAAATGAATCTGACTAGTATCCATGAGGATGTGGGTTCGATCCCTGGCCTTGCCCAGTGGGTTGGGGATCCAGCATTGCTCTGAGCTGTGGTGTAGGTTGCAGACTCGGCTCGGATCCCAAGTGGCTGTGGCTGTTGCTGTGGCTATGGTGCAGGCTGGCAGCTGCAGCTCTGGTTTGACCCCTAGACTGGGAACTTCCATATGCCTCCAGTGCAGCCCTAAAAAGCAAAAAAAGGAAAAAAACAAAAAACAGAGAACCAGAACAAAACAAAAAAAACAGCAAAAAGAGAGAAAGAAACAGCCAATGCAAGAAGGATACTCTGACCCTCGTTTGTCCCCCTGAAAGCAAAAAATCTGTCTCCCACGTGAAAGATGTGTTCCCTGTACCGGGTTAAAGACGGACCGACCTCCTTATCTCCAGAGGCAGAGACCAGAAGGCTGCGTAAACCAGCCTTGTTCCTTCTTTATTAATTTACAACCCCAAACCCCAAGCCCCTTTCTCTCCTCCATGCCTCACAGCTTTATCATTTCTTTGTCGAAAAGCTCTTAAAGCTGCCTGCTTGGGTTCCTTACTTAAGTCTCATCTTTTCATGAGCTCCTGGATGTACAAAATCACATTTGCTCGTGTCCTGTCCATCTGTCTTATGTCAGTTTAATGAGGCAGCCGACGAACCTGGAACGGAAGAAGGTTTTCCTCCCCTAGCCAGGCGACTAAGTTTTAAATATTAAGCTTTGAGCCACTTCATTTGCTCAACTCATTAGTTTTGGAAGGGTTTATTCGAGGTCAGTTCCCCGTATCTGTGCGGGCGATAATGTGCTGTGCAAACAAGGCATACAGAATTCTACCTTCTCAGTCTGTCTGTGTGCCTGGGATGTAGTTTTTTGCTTACTCATTGCGCTGGGTAGAATTTGGAACACTGACACACCTCATTGTGTGTGTGTGTGTATGTGTCTCACTGTGTTGTGCTTCGCCCGATAACTATCTTTTTTTAACACATTGAAAGTTTGTAGCAAATCTGCATTGTCAGATGATGGTGAAGCTTTTTTTTTTTTTTTAGCAATAAAATATTCTTTAATATGAATCTGGGAGCTTTTTTTTTTTTTTTTTAACAGAACACAGTTGCTCCAGAGTGTAAAAACATCACTTTCACGTGCCCTGGGAAACAACAAAATTCACATGACTAAGTGAATTGCAATATTCACTTAACTGCAGTGGTCTGGAAGCAAACTCCTAATATCTCCAATAAGAGAATATACCCTTTCTTGTTTTCTGATATTGGGGCAGGGGGAGGGGGCCTTCAGTCATTCAGTCATCAGTTGTTAATTGATTGATTATGTCAATTAGCTGTAGATTTTTTCTTAGATGCTCTTTCTTGGTTGAGTAAGGCCTTTTGTATTCCCAATTTGAGGATTTTTACAAAAATTGGATATTGCATTTCCTGACATGTCTTCTCTGATTCTCAGCGATCATAATTTTTTAAGTTTTTTTTTCCTTTTCAGTTAAGGTAATTAAAAAAAAATGAAGTATAGTTGATCTAGAATGTTTCAGGTATACAGCAAAGTAATTCAGTTTTTTGGTATGTGTATATTATATATCATGTTAGGTTCTTTTTCAGATTCTTTTCCCTTATAGGTTATTACAGGTTATAGGTTATAAGACATTGAGTAGGTTTCACTGTGCTGCACAGTGGGTCCTTGTTGTTTACGTTGTTTATGTGGGTCCTATGTTGTTTATGTAGTGTGTGTATGTTAATCCCCAATAGGTATTTTTTAATTACTTATTTCAAAGTCAAGCTATTCTTGCAGGATTGGCATACATCTCATTCGATCGTGATATGTTAACATTTATATTTATGGCTGAATTTACATTTAGTAACAGAGTAACCATTTTTCTATCTGTGGTCTCCAGGCATATTGACATGTGAATTTCTGTTCTCAGAATATCTCTGTCAGGAGTTCCCACTGCGACTCAGCAGGTTAAGAACCCAACATTGGCTCCATGAGGATACGGGTTCGATCCCTGGCCATGCTCAAGAGGTTAAGGATCTGGCATTGCCATGAGCTGCAGTGTAGGTCGCAGATGCAGCTCAGATCTGGTGTTGCTGTGTCTATGGCGTAGACTTCTATACCTGCAGCTCTGATTCGACCCCTAGCCTGTGAAATTCCATATGCCGTAGGTATGGCCCTTAAAAGAAAAAAAAAATAAAATCTCTGTATCCTTTTTTTATGTCAATTTATAACCTGAAACATATTCCCCCCTTTTCTACTTTTTGTCATTGTCAGTGTAGCATTGTAATATTTTGTCATTAAATATTTGATGGAATACACCAGTAAAGCAAACTGGGTCTGGAGTTTTCTTTATTAGAGTGGTTTTAACTATGAATTTAGTTTCTCTACAAATTTTAGGATATTCAGATTATGTTTCCCCCCATGAGTGAACGTTGGTGGTTTATGTATTGGATAGTATCATCAAAGTAATCTCCTATATTGGTATAATGTTGATCATAACATTCCCTTATATCATGATGTGTTATCTTTAGTGATGGTCATCGGTTAATTTTTTTTTGTTTTTTTTCTTTCTACAGCTGCACCTGTGGCCTATGGAAGTTCCTGGGAGAGGGGTCGAATCAGAGCTGGAGCTGCCAGCCTACACTACAGCCACAGCAATGCCAGATCTGAGCCACATCTGTGACCTATGTGGCAGCTTATGGAACCGCCAGATCCTTAACCCACTGAGCAAGACCAGGGTTGAAACCTGAAACCTCATGGACACTATGTCACGTTCTTAACCTACTGAGTCACAAAGGGAACTCCTTGTTGGTTAATTTTTGTTCATGGTAATTTCTTTGTTTCTCTGTCTGGAGTTTTCAGTGCAGCAAAACATCTTTTCACTCTAACGATTTTCCCATTTCTCCCTTCACATGTGTTAATCCCTGTCCTTTATTTCACGCTTTCGCTTGTCTGGGTGGATGTTTTCATTATACATCCATAATCCTTATTGTTTCCTAATGTCAGCATTTAATGCTTTGAATTTCCCTTCAAGCACTGTCTTAGCTGCGTCTCATTCATTTTTATGTTTGTTTGTTTTTCATTCTCATTCAGTTCAAAGCCTCTTCTAACCTGCATTGGGACTGCATCCTCTATTCATCTTTGATTCATTTTAAAACAGGCTGCTTCTTGTCCAAGGAATTGCAATTTTTCGGACATATATATATATATATATATATATATATATTTTAGTTTCTAATTAAGTTTTACTTCTAGTCTCATTAAAGGCTAGTGAAATGAGGGAAAAGGAGTACAAGATGCCACTCTAAGTGTGCCATGTTCATTTTTCCCAGAACTGGAACAAAATATTTTAAAATTTGTATGGAGACACAAAAGACCCCAAATAGCCAAAGCCATTCTGAGAAGGAAACATGGCACTGGGGGAGTCAGGCTCCCTGACTTCGGACTAGACCACAAAGGTACAGTCATTAAATGTGCCATGCTGGTGTGTGGGTTGTTTCTGGCTGAAGGCAATTGAGGCCCAGCAAGATCAGGAAAAAAAAAAAAAAAAACTTTTCTGTCTCCCTTAACTGCCTAAAAGAATTTAATCTTTTTCAATTATTTATTTATTTTTTTATTTTTATCTTTTTAGGGCCACACCTGCCACATACGGAGGTTCCCAGGCTAGGGGCTGAGTTGGAGCTGCAGCTGCCAGCCTGCACCACAGCCACGGCAGTGCCAGATCCAAGCCGCATCTGTGACCACAGCACAGCTCACGGCAATCCCAGATCCTTAACCCGCTGAGCAGGGCCAGGGATTGAACCAGCCCTCTCAAGGATACTGGTTGGGTTAGTTACTGCTGAGCCATGACAGGAACTCCTGAAAATATTTAGATAGGGAAGCTTTCCCAGAAAATGAAACAGCTGTAACCGGAAATAACTTTTTATCTGAAAGATCTGTCTGCATGGCCTGTCAAACTTCTAATTCACAAAACATCTATTTCTCTTATTCTGTGAGTTGCCTTTCCCCACCCCGGGCAGCCCCAAGCCCCATCCCCTTTCTTCGCTCAGGATAACATATCAGCTTCACTGGAGCGAACTGCCTTGGGGCCTCAGGTCTTTGTGGGAGCTCCAAAATATGCATAATTAAATTTCTTTTTCTCCCTATTAATCTGTCTTATCCCAATTTAATGATTAAACCAGCCAGCAAAACTATGAAGGAAAAAGGGAAAAATTTCCCACCTCTGCATCAAAAAACATACTTGTCTGATTTCCCATCCTTTATTTTTACTTTAAGTTTTTGAGATTTTTATTTTTTCCATTATGGTTGATTTGCAGATTTCTGTCAGTGTCTACTGTGCAGCAAAGTGACCCAGTCATGCATATCTATACATTCTTTTTCTCATATTGCCTCCATCATGTTCCATCACAAATGATTAGATAGAGTTCCCTGTGCTGTACAGCAGGATCTCATTGCTCATCCACTCCAAATGCAATAGTTTGCATCTACTAATCCCAAACTCCCAGTCCATTGCACTCCCTACCCCTCGGCAAGCACAGGCTATTCTCCAAGTCCATGAGTTTCTTTTCTGTGGAAAGGTTCATTTGTGCCATATACTAGATTCCAGATATAAGTGATATCATATGGCATTTGTCTTTCCTTCTGACTTACTTCACTTAGTATAAGAGTGTCGAGTTCCACCCATGTTGCTGCAAATGGCATTGTTTTGTTCTTTTTTCTGGCTGAGTAATATTCCACTGTGTATATATACTACATCTTCTGAACCCAATCATCTGTCATGGACGTTTACGTTGTTTCCATGTCTTGGCTGTTGTGAATAGCGCTGCTGTGAACGTACAGGTGCATGTGTCCTTTAAAACTCCCTATGTTTGCTTTTATGGTTCAGAATATCAGTTATATTTGTAGATATTTCATTTGTACTCAAAAGCAATGTGATTCTCGTGTTGGAAATGTCTGCACGTGGTGACTGTGTCATATTGGTTCAGAGTTTTGTGTAGGTCTGTCATATTACTACTGAGGTTTAGTCTGCTTTTTCTGTCTAGTTCTTAGAATGCAGTGTTGAAAACTCCAGTTATAATTTTGAATGTGTTTATTTCTTCTTTCCAATCTGTCAGATTTTCTGTAGGCATTTAGAAGCCCAGTTGGGAGATACATAAAATTTTGAGAACTTTTATATTTTTGCCGCGTTGATCCTTTTTTCAGTCCATAATACCCTCCTTTATTCCTGGCATTATTTTTTGCTTTGAAGTGCACATTTTCTGATTTCCATATAGCCAGCCCAGTTCTGTTTTGGTGTTTGCACGATATAATATTTTCCCATATTTTTGCACCCTAAACCGTTATGTGCCTTTATACTTGATGTATTCCTTGTCAGCAGTGCCTGTCCATTTTTAAATCCAATCTGATAGTTTCTTCTTTTCAGCTGGAGTAATTGCATCTTTTACCTTTATTTTTTTTTTTAACGTGATTGGAATCAGTTTGCCACTGTGTTCATTCTGCTTATCTTTTTTTTTTTATCTGCTTGAATGTGGGGCTTGCTTCTCAGAACAAGGAATATATAAGGGGAGGTGACTGATTATATTATAGAAATCTCAGTCTTATTAAAATTTTTCTAAGCTTCCCCAGTTTCTCTCCCCCCTCCTCTTCTCCTCTCTCCTTCTCTCTCTTTTATGCTCCCTCCTCTCTCCCTCCTTCTCTCTCTCTCTCCCTCTCTCTCTCTCCTCCCCATTCAACCCTGTGTCTCTCTTTCTGTTCCCCCCAACTTCTGTCTCTCTCTCTCTCCATTGCCAGCTTTAAATAAGCAAGCTTCTATTCGTTCCTAAATCTTAGAGCTATAATAAGGAAATGAGTTCTTCCGACCCAAGCGGTGTATCACATAAGTGAGTTCTTCTCCAGGAAAACCTGCAGAAGAGAATCCAGCCCTGACCCGCCCTCGGATTGCCATCTTGTGCCTGAAAGATAATAATGTGTATTGTTTTAAGCTGTTCCATGGATAGTCATTAGTTTCGCATCATAAAAACCTAATGCTTACACCTGAAGACTCTGATGGATGGACTTTGAAAGGGCCCTGTCTGCTCTCATACGAATTTTATCTGCAGCTCTCTAGTACACTCAGGAAAGTGATTTTTCTCGGTGGAGGTGGGCTTTTCTGGTCATTTGCATCAAAGGGACATGCCCATCCTCAAAAGGTAAAATCAAAACATTCTCGTTCCTTTTCAGCCTTCTAGGATTTCCCTGGTGGTTCAATGGGTTAAGGATCCCATATTGTCAGTGCAGTGGTTTTGGTTACATCTGTGGCACAGGTTCGATCCCTGGCCTTGGAACTTCTGCATACCCTGGGTTCAGCACCCCCCCTCCCCAAAGTCTTATATTCTCTTCTTTTTCCTCAGTGGCAAGGGGGTCGATTACCAGGTCACCTTCCTTTACATTGCAGTTGATCACCATTTAGAAGCCTGACTCCTTTCTCCCTTCACCGGCTGCCTCATTCCATAAAGACGTTTGCAGCCCAGCATCCAATATGGCACCTCACACACGGTGTCCGCCTGTGGGGCTGAATATTCTGCATGAGCCTCTCGTGAAGTTCCTCCAGAGACAGGAAGTTTCCTCCTGGGGCCGCTGCAACCCTTGACTTCCCTGTTTTGTCTTAGAAAGCACCCAGGTGATGGTTCTGCACGCCAGCTCTACCAGGGTGGTGAAAGCCTTTGCGGGATGGTGAGTCTTGACCAAACCAGGCAGAGTAACGCATTAAAGGACAGGGCGATGCCTTCCTCTGACCCGGTGCAGATGAGGCAGGCAGAAAAGAGAGCTCTCCATGTCATCCTTAGATTAGCAGGAGGAAGCCTTCTGTATCTTTACCTGGAATTTTACCTGTATCATCTTCTCTAGGCCACAATACTAGCCCCGAGGTCACGGCTAAGATTCCTGATTTACAGGGAAAGACAAAAGAAAGTTTATAATTTGGCCCCGTGATAAAGTTCTAAAGGGGTGGTGCTATTATTCCATCATAGAGTTTGTGCTTCTGGCCTCTAGGTTATATTATTTCCACAGGTCAAGTTGGCAGGTTCCTCCTCCTAGAAGCATTCTTCAGTGCTTTCCTAATCTTCGGTAGCCCGAGAAAAGGTTTTGTCTGTCTACCTGAGCCCCTCAACTCTCCCATGAAATTCTCTTCTATCTTCTAGATGCACCTAAAGGTGTGGTTTTCTGTGACTCCAGAGATGCCACTTGGACTTGAATTCACAGTTTGCTTATAAAACGTCTCTGTGGAAGGGCGCGCCCTGATCACAAAGCACTCAGCATCAGCAGTCCCCACAATGTATTCTAATGCTATTCAAATCACGCTCTGTGCCTCTGCGCATAAGTGTCTCTCTCCACCTCCCCCCCTCTCCTTCCCCAAGGTTACTCACATAAAAGGAGATTTACGGTTCTTTTAGGAAAATTGAATGGGTCGGATAACCTTTCTAGGAGAGCTGTGGGGAAGAGTTTAAGCATCTACTTCTTAAAAGACTTGAAGAATGCCGTCATTTATGGCACAAGAGACTTTTTTCATCAGATAAGTCAAATATCATGCACTGTATCCATGGATGAAATTCCTCTCTTCCCATTAATTATAATGTTAAAATACTGAAATTGATTTTTCTACATCTGCTTTTACATAAAAATCATTTTGTTCAATGATCTAAAAACTTGCTTAACGTTGGTAATGTATATATGATACATAACAGATCATGTATACAACAATAACACATATACAGTATAGTAATGTAGTGTATATATAACTGCAATGCAATATTTGATACTTGGTTTCATGATTAAGTTTGGGATGATCTAGAAATGCTGAAGTTGACTTTGCAGGTGCGTGCCAAGAGAAAAAAAAAAAAAATACTTCCTGAAACTTGAAGCTGCCTATTTGGCTTTCATCTCAGTATTTAAACATAGCAAGACCACGTTAGTATTTAACTAAAACTCCTATAAATGCTAATGTTATAAGCAACATAAATTTAATGTCCTCACAAGTGTTGAAGAAATGCACTTTTAAAGTTGCTTTATATGGTATCATGCTTTTTAACTGGATCCGTGTGAGGTAGAATTCTCTTAAGATATCCACTGTGCAAACCTTGGCTTGTTTTTTTTGCAAACTCATATTTGTAGTTTGCAAGGTTGACATTGCATGTTTTATCTGGGGTTTTGCAATGCTGATATTGGATTCTGCATGTTATTACATTATTCTCTTGGCAGTACTAGAATATCGTCAGGTCCGTTGAAGGCTTACAAGTGTTTTGTAATGCATACTGTGTATAGAATTCTCTTGCCTAAGTTATGAAGATGATGTGGACACGCAGTATATATTTTGGATTGTGCAAAGAAGAAAAACTTTAGGTATAAAGTTAATATTCTTTTTTGTGAGATTTTTATTTTTTCTATTCTAGTTGATTTACAATGTTCTGTTGATTTCTGCTATACGGCAACGTGACCCAGTCATATATAGATGCATACAAAACCAAAACAGACACTCAGAAAACAAACTTACGGTTACCAAAGGGGAAAGGACGGTGTGGGAAAAAGATAAAATAGGAGTATGGGACTAACAGATATGAACTACTATGTACAAAAGAGAGAAGCATCAAGAATTTACTGTATAGCACAGGGAATTATATTCAATATCTTGTAACAGCCAACAATGGAAAATATTCTAACATACATATATATGTAACAGAATCACTTTGCTGTTCGCCTCAAACACAATATTATAAATCAACTCTAATTCCATTTTTTTTAAAAAAAGGACACAAAGCATGAATAAACTTCTAAGTGCCTAAACTATTAAAATTAACATCTTTGGAGAAAGGTCTGTTCAAGTCTTCTGCCCATTTTTCAGTTGGGTTGTTGGGTTTTTTTTTTTTTTTTTGCTGTTGAGTTGTACGAGCTGTTTGTATATTTTAGAGATTAAGCCCTTGTCAGTTGCATCATTTAAAACTATTTTCTCCCGTTCTGTAGGTTGTCTTTTGTTTTTGTTTTTGTTTTTATGGTTTCCTTTGATGTGCAAAAGATTGTCAGTTTATTTTTGCTTTTCTTTCTGTTGCCTTGGGAGACTGACCCAAGAAAACATTTGTAAGGTGGATGTGATTTATGTCAGAATGTTTTGCCTGTGTTCTAGGTGTGTTCTGGTGCCTTGTCTTTTATTACACGTTTAAACCATTTTGAGTTTACTTTTATGTATGGTGTGAGGGAGTGTTCTGATTTCATTGATTTGCATGCAGCTGTCCAGCTTTCCCAGCACCACTTTCTGAAGAGACCCTCCATTTTCCATTGTATATTCTTTCTTCCTTTGCTGAAGATTAATTGACTCTTGGTGTGTGAATTTCTTTCTGGGTCCTCTCTTCTGTTCCGTTGACCCACATGTCTGTTTTGTGCCAGTACCACACTGTTTTTGCTTACTCGACCTTTCTTGTGTTGTCTCAAGTCTGGGAGGGTTATGCCTTCTGTTTTCTTCTTTTTCCTCAGGATTGCTTGGGCAGTTCTGGGTCTTTGGTGGTTCCATTGACATGTTTGAATTATTTGTTCTAGTTCTATGAAAAGTGTCATGGGTAATTTGACAGGGATTGCGTTATATCTATAGTTGGCGTTGGGTAGCATGGCCATTTTAACAATATTCTTCCAATCCAAGAGCATGGGGTAGCTTTCCGTTTCTTCACACCATCTTCAGTTTCCTTTTCAGTGTTTCATTGTCTTC
Organism: Catagonus wagneri; assembly: GCA_004024745.2. Classification (NCBI taxonomy): domain Eukaryota; kingdom Metazoa; phylum Chordata; class Mammalia; order Artiodactyla; family Tayassuidae; genus Catagonus; species Catagonus wagneri. The sequence continues at coordinate 3,909,602 of PVHT021183672.1, forward strand.
AGCATATATGTCACTTGCCTACTTGGTTAGGTAAAATACTGTGGATTCTTTCTTAACCTATCTGTCATTCTTTGTATTTTTCTTGGAGCATGTAGTCCATTGACATTTAAAGTAATTATTGGTAAGTATGATATATTTATTGTCATCTTTCAACCTTATTTTTTAGTTGATATTATAATTCTTTGTTCTTTTTGTTTTTCCTCGCATGGTTTGAGTCTTGTATTGTACTTGAGTTCCTTTCTTTTTGGCTTTTGTAAATCTGTTTTGTGTTTTTGATTTGTGGTTACCTTGGTTTTCAAGTATGTTAACCCATCACCGTATCTGCTTGCTTTAGAAAGTCGTAAGCTGAAATATTATAAATGATGTCCATTTTTTACTTCCTTCCTCCACGTGTTGTGGTTTTGATATTCTGCTTTACTTCATGTGTATCCTTTTGCTGTTAATTGTAGTTTTAATTACTTTTACAAAAATGTTAGATTGGTTTCTCATCTATGTGCTGGTTTATCTAAGTGATCCTCAAATTTTTTTTATTTTTTTGTCTTTTTGCCGTATATAGGGCTGTATTTGCGGCATATGTAGGTTCCCAGGCTAGGGGTCCAACAGGAGCTGTAGCTGCCAGCCTATGCCACAGGCACAGCAATGCAGGATCCGAGCCGTGTCTGCAACCTACACCACAGCTCACAGCAACACTGGATCCTTAACCCACTGAGCAAAGCCAGGGATTGAACCCACAACCTCATGGTTCCTAGTTGGATTCGTTAACCACTGAGCCACGACGGGAGCTCCTCAAATTTTTTTACATACTTACCTTTTCTATTCTGTTTTTTCCTTTCCTGTAGATTCTTGCTCCTTTTCTGTTTAAGAAGATCTTTCAATATTTCTTGTAAGTTAGGTTTAGTATTGCTGTATTCTTTGAGTTTTCGCTTACCTGAGAAATTCTCCACCTCTCCTTTCTTTTATTCTAAATAAAAGAAAAGATCTTTCTTGGTAGAGTATCCTAGGTTGCGGGTTTTCCCATTTCAGGACTTTGAATACATCTTGACACTCCCTTCTGGCCTGCAAAGTTTCTGTAGAAAAATCAGCTGATAGCCTTATGGGGGTTTCCTTGTAAATAACTCTTCATCTTTTTCTGGCTGCCCTTGAAACCCTCTGTTTAATTTTTGCCATTATAGTGTGCCTTGGTGTGAGTCTGTTTGGGTTCATCTTGTTTGCGACTGTCAGGTTTTCCTATACGTGGATATCTGTTTCCTCCTTTAGCTTTGGAAAGTTTTCAGCTATAATTTCTTCAAATACGTTTTTGATCACCTTCTCTCTCTCTCTTCCTTTTGGGAATGCTGTTAGGCATAGGTTGGCACATAAATCTTGTACGTTGCTTGCATTTTTTTAAATTTGTCTTTCTACCTGCTGTTCTGATTGGATAATTTCCATGATTCTGTCTTCCGGGTCACTTATTTGTTTTGCATTATTTAGTCTGCTATTAATTGCTTCTAGATTGATTTAAAAAAAAAACTTGACAACTGAGTTGTCTAATTTTTTTTTTTTTTTTTTTAGCATTCAGTGATTTATTAGTTAATATACTGACTTTGAAAGTGACCCTGGTGGTGAAGCAGATTAAGGAACTGCTGTTGTTGTGGCTGTGGCTCTGGTTGCTGCTGTGGTTTGGGTTTGAGCAGTTAAAGAAAAAAAAATGACCTTGGGAGTTCCCATTGTGGTTCAGTGGTTAATGAACATGCCTAGTATCCACGAGGACACAGGTTCAATCCCTGGCCTTGCTCCGTGTGTTAAGGATCCGGCGTTGCCGTGAGAGGTCATGTAAGTAGCAGATTCAGCTCCAGGTCACAGACTTGGCTCCCTAATTTTGATTTACACTGGTAAGATGTTTATTTGTCCTTTCAGGAAGTTTCTCTTGTTTTAATTAGGATTAGTTCCTCTGCTTTTTCATCTTACTTGACTTTGTCACTATGAAATTAGGAAAAAAGTTGTCTGTTGTGGTCTTGAAAGGCTGTTTTTATGTGGGAGTGTCCCTGTGTAGACTATATCCAATATTTTTGGTGCAAAAGCTGTCTGTAGTCTGGATTACAGCCATATTTTTCCTCAGACTACCCTGGCCATTATTCCCTTGGTGTGGCGTGTGATTGGTGTTGTGGTGTCCAGAGCCTACAGTGGATGTTAGGCAGGGTTCTTCTTTGTTTGGTAGCTGTCACCTCCCTGTCTCAGGTCAGGTCTGCTCCCCAGGATTTGGTGTAGAAGCCATGAAGGTCAAGTTTGATAAGGTCCCACTGCCGTTAAGTGTTCATTCTGTCCCCATGGAGGTGAGCCCTGAAGTAAGTGAGACCCAAGTGATCTCAGCACTACCTGTGCAGACATCCTGGTTCTGCCCTTTGTGTTTGCCTCAGGTCTGGTGCTAGGCTGCCACAGCCGCCAGGATACTGTGGATGCAGGAATTGAGATGGTTGTGCTGCTGCCTGGGACCAGGGTTGCATCAGTGGTAGAGTTCTCCCAGGACCCATCCACCCCAGATCCAGATACAAGTGGTGGTGTGAGGTGGGCAGAACCAGAGCGCCTCCCCCCCCGCCCCCACCAGGAAAGGAATTCCTGTGTATTCTCCCCCGGGGGCTGACCACCAGAGATGTTCAATTCTGTGATGCCATCCACCACCTGGTGGTATAACAGAAAAGCTGGCTGCTTGCAGACCCACACTGCCCTGCAGGTGCTGATAAAAGCTTCTGGGGTCAGCCCTCCCTGCCATGCATATGCTCACAAAATCCACCAGCTGCCTGATCCATGCCCCACTGTGTGAACACGGACAGTGTGCTCCAAAGTTGGCCAGACCACACCCTAGGCCACCTGGGCTGTCTCTATCTCAGAGGAACTCTACATCTGGGTTTCACCGTCTGGCTGCTGCATGTACCAGCAGCACCCCTTGGCATGTTTCAGTGTGGGAAGTGCTGTGCAGTGAGGTAGCTGTCTGCTCTGGTCTCTCTCTGCCCTGATGACTAGTAAACCAGCATGCCTGCAATCCTCGTGAGTACAGGTCAAGCTCCTCTAGCCCCTCTTTCTGTCCTGGCAGACCTTCCAGCAAGCAGGGGGCTTTGTGGGGTAGGGGCTGGCCAGTGTAGACCCTCCCTCCTTCCCAGCTCCCTCTCAAGGCACCAGTCCTGTCCTGATGCATTTTGTTCTTCCTGCCCAGTTATATAGGGATGTTTCTTGCATCTGTGGTTGGATGAAAGAACTTCTGCCTATTTCTAGTTGGTTTTCTGTGAGAATTGCTCCACATACAGTTGTATTTTTGTGTTTTTGATATATTTGTGGGAGAAGGTGATTCCTTGTCCCTCTGTTCCGCCACCTTGATCCACCTCCAGAAACTCGGTGGTTTAGACTGATAGTCATAGGATTCCACTCGCATTTAGTGAACTTCAGTTTTCTCTCTGAATCGGCAATAACCAAGGGTTCCACTTGTGTAAAATCTGTTCAACCAAACATGGTAAAGGCGTGCTTTCACAAAATTATACACAAACAGACTTCAATTCAAAACTGATGTCCTTATAGAAGGGCCCCTCCAACATTATGATAGTTTTGCTTAGAGCTGGAGAAATGCCATGACCTCTTTTAAGATGAGGAATGATACGTTAGAAAGTATCACACATTGGAGTTGCCATTGTGGCTCAGCAGTAACGAATCCAACTAGTATCCATGAGATCACAGGTTCAGTCCCTGGCCTCGCTCAGTGGGTTAAGGATCTGGCATTGCTGTGAGTCGTGATGTAGGTCGCAGAGGCAGCTCAGCTCTGATTCGACCGCTAGCCTGCACACTTGCATATGCCCTGGGTGTGGCCCTAAAAAGACCAAAAAATAAAAATAAAGTATTACACATTGTTAGGAGGAGTAGAAAGCTCTCTGTTCAGATGTTTGAAATTTATCACTTTTTTGTTTTTGTGATAGTTTTACTAATATAGAAAGTGGCACCTTACCATATGGGCCATGGCGTTCAGTCAGCCTTGATTATGGGGATTTAATTATAATAATGACTGTGGGATTTAATAACTATCATTCATAAGGGTGCCAGCCGTTCTACCAGCTGTGAATTTTCATCTAAAGATTTTGTTACTTTAGAGCCAGCCTCTAGAAGTGTTTCCACAGGCACAGCACTTGCAATGTGCTTGAGCTGACATGCCATAAATCACGGGCCATGGCAGGCACTCCATGGATGAAATTTTTTCTATGTATATATTCTTTAAAAAGTGTTCCAAAGAAAGAAACATTTACACTCGTGTCTGGGTGAGAAAGGACTTGACGTCTCAGGTGTCTTGTTCTACTGGCACTGGGGAGAGTGGTTCCTTGGGTTGGTCATGAGTATTTAGTGCACACAGGACAAGCATGTTGACCAGTGCTTCAGTTCACACGCGTAGATGGAATACAATCATTCAAAGTCATTGGAAATTACGGGGATAACTCTTTTAGTTCCTCTGGGTTGCTGCACCCTCGATGATAGACATTTACGTCTTACACTTCTGAGGTCCAAGGTCCAGGTAATGGAAGATTTGCTGTCTGCTAGAAACTGCTTCCTGTTTTTTTTTTTCATAGACGGTATCTTCTTGCTGTGTCTTCACGGGGTGGAAGGGGTCGGGGAGCCCTCTGAGGTCTCTTTTATAAGGGCACTAATCCCATTCTCAGGGCTCCACCTTCAGGATCTCATCACTTCCCATAGATCCCACCTCCTAATACCATCACACTAGGGGTTTGGTCTCGTCATACGAATTTTGTAGGGACAGAGGCATTCAGCCCATGGCATACCACCCCTTGACCGCCCGTAAAAATCACGGCCCCCAAATTCGCACGCTTTTTATGTGTCATCAACTCAAAACATAAATCTAAACTCCCATCTGAATATCATCTAAATCGGATAGAGGACTCATCCTGAAGCAAATACGTCTCCAGCTGTGAATCTGTGAAATCAGACTTTATGTGCTTTCAAAATACAAGGGTGGAACAGACATAGGATAGATTCCCATTTCAAAAGGGTGAAATTGGGAGTTCCCGTGGTGGCTCAGCAGATCACAACCCCAACTACTATCCATGAGCGTATGGGTTCGATACCTGGCCTCACTCAGTGGGTTAAGGATCCGATATTGCGGTGAGCTGTGGTGTAGGTCACAGACGTGGCTCAGATCTGGTATTGCTGTGGCTGTGGTATAGGCCAGCAGCTGCAGCTCTGATTCAAGCCCTTACCTGGGAACTTACATATGCTGTGGGTACAACCCTTAAAAAAAAGAAATCAGAAAGAAGGGAGGAGTGACAGATCCCCAGCAAGTCAAACCCAACAAGGCAAATTCCATCAGACCTTGAGTCTGGAGAAGAATCCTTCTCAGCATCACGCCCTGCCCTCCAGGAACCATGGGGCAAGCAGGTGTCTGGCCCCTGCAACTTTGCCCTTCCAAGACTGGAGCACCAAGATTCCAGTCTGTCCAGCTTCCATGGCTTTGGGCAGCCCCACCTCTGCATTAGGTCTCAGTTTGTGCTGGTGTCCTGTTCTTGCCTTTCTCCCAGGGTACCTGTGGCCACCTGAAATCTAGGCAGAGACATCCACATGCTGAGAGTTGGGGGCCCAGCGCTTGCCTCACCAGGACCCACTGGAGAAGCTCCTGGGGAGACCAAGAAGCATGACCCCTCCTTTAAAATCATTCTGTCCCTCCCCCCCCTCCCCCATGCTCTTGCACTGTGGTTATGGTTGTGTGATGGCATGGGCAGCTTGGACCTCTGAACTGCCTTCCAAGCCATTCTTCCACTGTCGTAAATAGTACCTCCAAGAAGGCTAACAGCTCTTTTTTAGGTTTTATTGAGGAATAGTTGATTTACAAGGTTGTGATAATTTCTGCGGTACAACAAAGTGATTCAATGATACAGGTACACACATCTGTTCCTTTTTAGATTCTTTTCCCATGTAGATGATCGCAGAATATTGGGTATTCTCTGTGCTAGACAGCAGGTTCTCATTGGCTGGTCATTCCATAGACCTCAGTGTACATGTGCCAATCTCACACCCCCAGTCCATCCTTCTTCCTCACCTGTATCCTTTGGTAACCACAAGCTTCTAAAGTCTGTGAGTCTGTTTCTGTTACGCATATCAGTTCATTTGTATATTTTTTTTAGATTCCACCTGTGATAGCCCGTGATGTTTATCTTTCACTGTCTGGGTAACTTCACGTAGTATAATTCAAAAAGATCCATGCACCCCAGTGTTCAGTGCAGCCCTGTTCACAATAGCCAAGACATGGAGTCAATCTAAATGTCCATCAACAGAGGAGTGGACCAAGAAGATGTGGTACATACACAGTGGAATACTACTCAGCCATAAAAAAGAATGAAATCATGCCACTTGCGGCAACATGAATGGACCTAGAGATTTTCACACTAAGTGAAGTTAGTCAGACAACAGCTCTTTAGATGGCTAAATAATATCACATAACCCTTTCTCTGACCTCTTGTTCTCTTTCCAACAGGCTTTCTCATTTATTATAATATGAAAGGCTGAGAACCTTCCAAATCTTTTAAGTTCTGTTCCATTTTTTTTTTCACTTTTCAGCAAAATGCCATGTAGTCGATTTACAGCATGGTGTTACTTTCAGATATATGGCAATGTGGTTCAGCTACAGAAATACCCTCTTTCAGATTCTTTTCCTTTCTAAGTTATTATAAGATGTTGAAGATCATTCCCTGTGCTATACAGTAGGACCTTGTTTATCTATTTTATAGTCGTGTGTATCCGCTTCCTTTTTGATGAACAATTTCCTCTTTAAATGTTTCTTCTCCTATTCTGTGAGGAAGAGTCAAGAGGACCCAGGCTGCTCTTTCAGTGCTTTCTTTAGAAATGGCTTCGGTTAAAGATCCCGTTTCATCTCTTACGAGTTCTACCTCTCACACATCACCGGGGCACGAACGCAATTCAGCTAAATTCTTTGCCTTTTGGAACAAGGATGACGTTCACTCCAGTGTCCTGAAACATTGCCTCATTTCCGTCTGAGACCTCACGGGAATGGCCTTTACTGTTCATTTCAAATCAGGATCAGTTAGCTAGTCCTTACGAAGACTGAGGTTTTCTCTGCCGCTCTTTTATTTTCTGAGCTCTCACTAGAGCCTCCTTTAACGGTCTATTCATTGCAATACAGCCTTTTACTAGCATTGTCTACTCCCCAGTTCTGAACCTCCATCCATATTTTTAGATATTTGTTATAGCAGTACCTCATTTCTCAGGACCAATTTCTGTCTTAGTCCCTTTGGACTGTTATAACAAAAGACCATAGATTTAGCGGCTGGATTTCTTGGCCAGTTGTTCAGTGATGAATGCAGACAAGCAAAAATAAAATGGATAACCCATGTGGGAAACCAGTGGCAATATTTGGGAGCCATTTGTCCTCATCTCTGAGGATTAAGTCTTAACTTGGGTTATCATGGGACGTTCTCCATTTCCACAATGGCACGTGGTCTTTTTCTCGATCTAGAATCCAATCATTTCTTTAAAAGATAAAATAAAATACAGCGATCATGTGGTATATGCTGGGCTCTTTCCTAGTTGTGTTTTTATTGTGATGAAGAAAAAAAAAAAGGAATAAACCCTCTTGCCAAACTTGGTAAATTATAATATTCTGCAAAAATGGAAGGAGTTCAGAAGGACGTGCATGACCCATTTCCAAAGAATGGATGGTTGGAGTAAGAATTGCTAAGTGGGACTGACAATAAAGAGAAGATGGATATATTTTGGAAACTGAGAGGGGTCTGTGGAACATTTTGGAATCCAGTTAGCATGACATGATATTTAGGTGTGGGAGGAAGGATCTAAAAAAAGTTCAGGGAGTTCCGGTTGTGACTCAGTGGGTTAAGAATACGACTAGTGTCCATGAGGTTATGGGTTTGATCCCTGGCCCCGCTAAGTGGGTTAAGGACCCAGCATTGCTGTGAGCTGTGGTGTACGTCACAGACATGGCTGGCATTTGACATTGCTGTGGCTGCGGTGTAGGCCGGCAGCTGCAGCTCCGATTCAACCCCTAGCCTGGGAACCTCCATATGCCACAGGTGTGGCCCTAGAAAAGAAAAGCAAACAAACAGAAAGTTCATGTTTTGACTTGTGGGTTCCTGAATGATCATTAATAGAAACAACAAGTATGGAAAGAGGGGTATACCCAGACAAAACTGTTTCGGACTTGTCTATGGGCTATGGGGTGGAGATACATTCTAGAAAGTTGAGTATTCAGTCCCTAAAACCAGAGATCATCCAGGAGTAATGGGCTGAGCAACCAGTAGAATGAGAATGGAACCTGGGGGAATGCAAATATTTAATAGGTGAGATAGAAAAAATCCTCAAACAGAAGTCAAAATATAAAATCAGTTATTTTTCTAGTACACTTAAAGCCTGCAGAATGTGAATGGATTAAGAAGAGGTGGTACAGGAGTTCCCGCTGTGGCACAACAGGACTAGTGGTATCTTGGGGACGCAGGTTTGATCCCCAGCCCAGCACCATGGTTTCACGATCCAGTATCATCACAGCTGTGGAGGTCACAGCTATGGTGTAGGTCACAAGTACAGCTCAGTCATAAGATGAATTAAGCAATGCCATTTGCAGCAACATGGTTGAAACTAGAGATCCTCATACTAAGTGAAGTAAGTCAGAAGGAGAAAGACAAACACCCTATGATGTCACTTACAGGTGGAATCTAAAATATGCCACAAAGTAACCTGTCTATAGAACAGAAACAGACTCACAGACACAGAGAGCAGACGTGTGGTTGCTGAGGGGGAGGGAGCGGGATGGGCGGGGAGTTTGGGGTTGGTAGATGCAAACTGTGACATTGAGAATGGATCAGCAATGAGGTCCTGCTGTGTATATAGCACAGGGAGCTGTATATAATCTCTCAGTGTAGACCATGATGGAAGATTCATGGCAAAGAGAACGTATGACTGGGTCCCTTTGCTGTGCAGCAGAAATTGACACAACGTCGTAAATCAACTCTAATTTTTTAAACGGTTAAAAAAAGAACAGTCTAGCGAATTGTCATGACGAAGCTGTAAGGATGCAAAAATTGCGGCGGACAGAACACGGACGTTCAATGGTGTGAGTAATAGAACCATGGTCCATAGGATGAATTTTCTGGGGACAGGCTTGACGTGGAAGTCCCGTCTTTACGTCCTCTTCAACACCTGTATTGCTGACCCCGGGAGAGGGGTGTACCACGTTCAGTGAAAGCTGAAGATGGCACAAAACGTGAAGAAATGAGCCATTATGTTAGTTGGCATAATCAGGACGCTCTGAGAATCTCCCTCTGTAGAAATTACATGTTGATTTTCTGCTCTGAGGCTGCAGTCTTTAGCAGGGCCATAGAAGCAGACATTATTGCAACTGGCTGAATGATGTTAAACAAAGGGGCTTGATGGACTGTGTCCCCGGTATTCAGAGTTGGCAAGCGTAAGACATTCATTTCTGCATGTCATTGAGACATGCTCAGATATTCACAAGGTAACATTTAATCTTAAGGTGGAAACATTGTTTGAGAACAAAGAACATGGGGTTTTCCACGAACGAATCACTCAGGCAATGCCATCTCGTTTAGATTCACAAGCCGGGTATATTTAGAGACATGAAGTGTCCTCGGACAGAGCAAGCAATTTAAAATCATGTCCTTCCTGTGCATTTACTTTTAATCAATATCTCAGTGGAAGGAGCACAAAGCCGCAGACTCACATTTCCGGGTGGGTGCTTTAATTAGCGTTCCAGACACTTACTATCGGAGAAACCATTCGGATGTGCAACGCAGCTCAGATTTTTTTTCTTTTCTTTTTTTTATTACGGTTGATTTACAATGGTCTGTCAATTTCTGCTACTGCAGCTTACATCTCTAAAAGATGTTTTGCCATTACATACTATGTCCAGATATTTTGGAAAACGTATTTTCTTTGCTTGTTTCCTTTCTTTTTTTCTCTGGCCACAGCCACGGCATGTGGAAGTTCCCGGGATGGGGATCGAACCCAAGCTGCAGCTGTGACTTACGTCACACCTGCGGCAACACCAGTAGAACCCACTGCAGAATGCCAGACCCCACTGGGCCAGGCTGGGGATCAAATCTGCACCACTGCAGAAACAACAGTGGATCCTGAACTTGTTGCTCCACAGTGGGAACTCCTGGAAAACATACCTTCAAGGGGAAGTTGATGGCCGTGTTGGCTTGCTTTTCTTATTCTCTATTTACGTATCCATTAGTATAATATTTCACTGTATTATCTCCTATAGTGTTCTTGTACATAATTGAGTGTATTTTTATATGGTTTAAAAAGGAGGTTAATGCATGAAAAAGTCAGCAAAGTAAGATAATATAAGTACGTACTTTATATATGTTTGTTTTCATAAGATAAATCATTACAAATACGGAGTTACCACTGTAGCTCAGAGGGTTTAAGAACTTGACTTTGTGTCCATGAGGATGCAGGTATGATCCCTGTCCTCGCTCAGTGGGTTAAGAATCTGTTGTTGCCACAGGTTATGCTATAGGCTGCAGATGCAGCTTGGATCTGGCCTTGATGTGGCTTGGGCATAAGCCTGCAACTGTAGCTTCAGTTCAACCCCAACCCCAGGAAATTCCATATGCTCCAGAGGTGGCCCCAAAAAAGAAAAAAAATCATCACAAATATGCATTTATACCTTGCCGAATTATAAAACAATGGTCCTATTCAATTAATACATCAGCATATTTTCATGGACAAATGGAATGTTAAAATGAACCTTATTTGGGATCCGGCGTTGCCGTGAGCTGTGGTGTAGGTTGCAGACGCGCCTTGGATCCCGCGTTGCTGTGGCTGTGGCGAAGGCCGGCAGCTACAGCTCCTGTTAGACCCCTAGCCTGGGAACTTCCATATGCCGCGGGTGCGGCTCTACATAAAGGCAAAAAGACAAAAAAAAAAAGAACCTTATTTGAAATTGATCCAAAGATTAAAATCGTATAACTATGTACAAAGAATTCAATGAAAATAAAATAACTTAGCAATCACTTTATCTCCCCAAGTTAAAGAAAAGCAGTGGGGGAATCAAAGTTTTTAAAAGAGGCTATTGACTCTAAAACTGTGGATATTTTAAGATTAAAAGTATACAAGGCGATTGGCTATTCTTATTAGAAGTCTATTTTCAAGAATACGTATGTATATTTTCAAAAGAGGTATGTGTTGAGTGGAAAAATAATATTTACATTTCATACACTGTGTCAAATATATTTACTTAGTAAAATGAACACTAATTTGCATTTAGGAGAAAAGTTGGTAGGGTCCTGTACTGAGATTTTATGAAGACAGAAATCCCAAACTTTGCCACATGAGTTAGGAAAACATTGAATCGATAACCTTTATTCCAGATTGTACGGGAAGGATTTCACACATAACTCACTGACTGACTTTTGCTGAATATATTTTGACAGCTTACATTATGTGGTTGCAAACATATTTATACCCCCAAGAGTGAATTGTTTGCAGTTATTTAGAAGTAATTAATAATTTGCCCAGTTTATTCGCTGTCTCTATGTCGCATGCTGTTATTTCCATTTCATTGAAAGACATTGTGGAAAATAAAACATAAATTATTGAAGCACATTCAGCTTTTACTGAGTGTTGCTCTTATGTGAATATGGAAAAAGGATAAACAATATATGGCAATCGACAACTTTCTTAAAGAAAACATACCAAAGCTTTAGCAAATCTTATGATTTATTTTACGGGAGAGTTAAGTATTTCGAACATTTTCAGCCTGTTCATCATTAACTGACATTGGGGGGGAAATATCTTTATTCTAAATCCATTAAAGTTTAAACTTCATAGCAATAAGTTATTTGATATGAAATCCAATGAAAACTTATTTAGTGACTGTCTTCCATGGCTTTGTCCAGCTCTATGGTGTAATATCTTTACCAGAGGGCACTAGGTATAGCACCATTGTATTTCCCAAGAATGTCTTCAAAATTACTATAGTTAAAAACAGAGGATCAAAACACACATGAAAAGATGTTCGACATCACTAATTATTAGAGAAATGCAATTCAAAACCACTACGAGGTACCACCTTACACCGGCCAGAATGGCCATCATCAAAAAGTCTACAAACAATAAGTGCTGGAGAGGGTGTGGAGAAAAAGGAACCCTCCTACACTGTTGGTGGGAATGCAAATTGGTGCAGCCACTGTGGAAAACAGTATGGCGATTCCTCAGAAAACTAAAAGTAGAATTACCATTTGATCCAGCAATCCCACTCCTGGGCATCTATCCAGCAGACACCATGACTCGAAAAGACACATGTGCTCCAGTGTTCATTGCAGCACTCTATGCAATAGCCAGGTCATGGAAACAACCTAAATGCCCATCGACAGAGCAGTGGATAGGGAAGATATGGTACATACACACAATGGAATATTACTCGGCTGTTAAAAGTAAGGAAATAATGGCATTTGCAGCAACATGGATGGACCTAGAAATTAACATACTAAGTGAAGTCAGACAGTGAGACACCAACATCAAATGCTATAACTTACAGGTGGAATCTAAACAAAGGACACAGTGAACTTCTTTGCAGAGCAGATACTGACTCACAGACTTTGAAAAACTTACAGTTTCCAAAGGAGACAGGTTGAGGGGTGGGAGGGATGCACTGAGGGTTTGGGATGGAAATGCTATAAAACTGGGTTGTGATGATCATGTACAACTACAAATGTAATAAAATTCATTAAGTAATTTAAAAAATTTTTAAAGTGATACATGATCACATAAAGCCTAATGCCTTCGTGATCAAATGTGGAATCCAGAAAAAAGCAGTGGGAATGGTAGGACTTGGGGGATGAAATAAGGAAAGGAGTTACTGGGATTTTGATGTGTAGTTGGTTGGGCCTAAGGATATGCCCAGCTAGGCACATCCACTTAAATCTCCTTACGTGAATCTCAAGACGCTTCCCGGATAGTTGGTCTTTTGAGGCATTGTTCTGTCAGTCTGGGCTGGGGAGGATGGCAGCAAGATCAGTCACCAGCTCAGACATTCCTTGAGCTGTACATTGAGAAACGGGTTCAGAAAGGGGCTATGGCTGTTAGGCAGATGGAACAGAGAATGGGATTCTTATTAGGACAGGCTGTTCAAATGATTCCTGTGGGAGTTAAACATGAAGTCTCAGGAAAGAACAACCACCATCAAGAAATAATAAAAATAATGACTTTTGTTTTATTTATTTACTTTTTTTAGGGCCTCACTCATAGCATATGGACGTTCCCAGGCTAGGGGTCGAATTGGAGCTGCAGCTGCCAGCCTTCCCCCGCCCCAGCCATCGCAACACCAGGTCTGAGCTGCATCTGTGACCCACGCGACAGGTCACAGACATGCTGGATCTTTAACCTTCATCTCCTCTTTAAGCATCTCCTCTGTCCTATTGGCTTTATAGAAATACCTTTTACCAGCATAAGTTGTTTCATCATACCTTCATGGGCTGGACTGAAATAGGACTGGTTATCCACTTACCCATAGAGTCTCCCCTGAATGCACTAATTTACAGTATTTTCCTTTTCAAAACAAGATGTGGAGCGCAGAGTTCAAAACTTGCTGGAGAAGGACATGATTTTCTAGTATGGCAAAATAGACCTTTTGTTGAAAATTAAAGAATTATAGGAGTTCCCAGGTGGCTCAGCAGGCTAAGGATCCAGCGTTGTCATTGTTGTGGCCCAGGTCATTGCTGGGCACAAGTTCAATCCCTGGTCTGGGAACATCCACAGATGCTGCCCCCCCCCCAAAAAAAGAACTCTGTGTGGGTGAGAGAAACCATTTGTGCGTGCATTTCAAGTTCATTGTTCAGCCCATCATTTCTACACGTAGGTCCTATGTGATAGTCCTCTATAGGTGTTACAACTTGTTCAAAAGCAGTCTATGTTTTTGGAACTGTTACTCTTTTCAAGACGCACTTAGGCTTGAACATGCTTTTGGTACCTTCCTTGACTTAGAACAATCCTGTCGTCAAAAACCCCGCGTGAAGATAATCGTTCTGTATTTCCTTCCATCCAAGAGAATCAGATTTATCCTTCCATGGCACCATGTTGTATGGAATAGATGTCGCTCCAACGTGACAGTCTCATTCTAGGTATTGACATTGGCAAGTTGTCCAAGACTTTCTGGAATTGAGGTCAGCCCAGGAGACAGCTGTCATATTTCTTTGGCAACTTTCTCTCCTTCTAAAACTTAGGCTGGGCGTATCGCATCCCCAAAGTGCAGTTATTAATTGTTCCTTAAATCGGCAAGCCTTGACTATGGCAAATACACAGGCTGAAACCAACAGCACTTGGGGCTCGACCCCAGCCTAAACCCAGATTGGGACTTGAACCCATGGTTTTTTTTGTTTTGTTTTGTTTTGTTTTTTGCCTTTTGTCATTTTAGGGCCGTACCCGCAGCATGTGGAGGTTCCCAGGCTAGGGGTCTAATCGGAGCTGAAGCCACAGCCACAGCCACAGCCACGTGGGATCAGAGCCGCGTCTGCCACCTACACCACAGCTCACGGCATTGCTGGATCCTTAACCCACTGAGTGAGGCCAGAGATCGAACCCGCAACCTCACGGTTCCTAGTCGGATTCGTTTCCGCTGCGCCACCACGGGAACTCCCCTATGGTTTTTTGTTTTTTTTTTTTTAATTAGAATTCCTCCCCTGGTGTCTGGACTTACTGAGGTTCAGGTTCTCTGTGTCTTAGCACAGAAGGAATTCAGCGAGAGACAAAGTGATAGGCAAGAAATAGATTTATTAAAATAGGACGCTTGTGAGAGATGCAGGTGACAGGCAAGGGGGCTCTGTCCCAAGGACCCCCCGGTGGGCTCCAGTTTTGTCTTCCGAGGGGAGTGAGGAGGGGCAAAGCCTCCTTCTTCCTTGTTCTCTGAGTAGTACCTCCCCCTTTGTGTCCAGAAGAGAGTATTTGACCCTATAAGGTCAGACTGCAATTGTCAGGATGCTTATGCAAATTAGCAGAAGGGTAGTCCTTAAACTCCTGCCCATGGTCTGAACCTGAGCCGGCCTCAGCCCATCGCCTCCCCCAGTGACCTGAGGCGTGTCTTGTGCCTCCACTCATCAAGCAAGCCCGCCTCGTTCTGACGGCCCTCTAGTGCAGTTCTTAACTTACAGTGGCCTCCCAAAGTCCCCTAGGCTTCCCTCTCTATCTGTGGTCCCTTGTGGGGACATCTACGACCTCCGCTCCATCCTTCCCGTTACTACTCGACTCGGTTCTGTTTCTTTAATTGCTCTGATCTGTGCCAGTTGGCGGTAACTCTCCATTTCTCTCTTCCACCCTTGCCTCTCCAGTGACCTTTCCCAGCCCTCGTGCCAAGGAAATCCCAAAACATGGGAGCATTTCATTTCCGCTCCCTTAGTTACGGATGGAGCGCCTACAAGCCTGGCTGGTGCCTAATGACGGAAGATATTTCCTAAAGTATCGACCAGGGTCCTCCATATCTGTGCTTATCAAGATGCTCATGACCGCCAGACCTAACTTGGTAATGAATTTGTAAGCTCTGCTTCCTCGTTGATCAGTAGCCTCTTTGAAGCCTGGCTTTGAAGCCCGGCTGCTGGGAGCTGTGAAGGCTTATCAGTGTAGCTGCTCTTTGGGGCCATTCTCAATGGACTGAAAGTTCAGGAAGTCCTGCTGCAAGCTGATAAAAACCCACTGCCGTTTCCATCCTTTCAGTGGTTCACAGAGTTGCTGAAACTCAGCCTCTGTCTGCCACTGCTGAATGGAAACTTGGAGACAGAGTTTTGCGTGAAGGAGACAGCTTTGATTGCTTTGTCAGGCCAGGGAGGTCAGAGCAGGCTAATGCCTTAAAAGACTGTGCCCCCCTTGGGAGACAATAGGAAGTGGTCCTATAGTTTTGGGAGTAGAAAACAGAGCCACAGCTAAGGATCCAGGTAGATGCAAGCTTGCATTGTTTTTCAGAACTCATGTTCGGGTGATCCCAGGACTGGTTCTGGCGGTCGGTCCGCCTTATTTTCGGAAGGAGGAATGCTCCATCAAGCACTTAGCTCTTGCCTTTGTTGGGGGTTTCAGCTCCGCATAAGAACTCAAAGCTGTTTTTGTCTGTACTCCTTGAGGGGGGACCAGGACCCGCCCCCAGGCTGCACTGCTTCTCCCTGGTCTCGACCTCCCCTCCCTGCCCTGGTCAGCACCTGTCTGAACCTGCCCTTTGGAGCTCAGGGAAGGTCCTGGAGGCTGAAGCTTAGTCCCTAAAATCAAGAAATAAGGGACACACATAAGCCCTGTTCCCAGGAGCCCCACAGGGCCCTGCCCTATTTCAGTACTAAACGGAAATATTTTAGGTTGTCAAAGGCTTCAAAGGGAGAAAAGAGGCCAGCTTGAGAGAGAGAGAGGAAGAACAAAAGGGGTGGCCTGGTTGTGTTTAGGGTGACTTTAAGCCGGGGAGAAGCACGAGGAAGGACTCCTAAGCTATTTAGTTTTATGCCAGTCATTTCTAAAAGAAGCATAAGGAATATGACTTTTTTTCTGAGGCGTGTGAGCTGCCCTGCATCAATAAGCATAAAACATTTTGTACATTTGGAGAAACGAATGGACTTTTCAATGTGATATTTTATTTGGTGACATTTGATGAAAGAAAAAGGAAAGCAGCGTTTCATTTAATATAAATGGGGGCGCCCAGGTTGGCGAGATCTGACCAACTCTGCCAGCTCTGCCAGGCACGGTGACATCTGATGTTGTCCGTGATGGATGCTCTGAGTTTAGCTTGTGATAAAGAATTGCAAAACGAGCTGTTAAAAAGCGAGGCTGCCCAGAAAGAGATCAAGGCCAGCCTAATTTATGACCAGGTATTTAAAGAGAACAGAAACACTCTGCGGGGGTCCCTGCCATCAAGGCGTTTCGTGCAACCTGCCCCCTAAGCATCTCAAAGGCTCTGCCCGCCACCTGCCAGGGCTTAATCCCTTCATCCGCTCTCTTATGTCTTTCTAAACAATGCCACCTGTGCTTTCCTCGCAACTCGTCAGGGGTTATAGAAATATCTGACTGCAGGCTAAGACTAAAACCACTCGCTCCGCTTTCCCAACTAACTTGGTATCCGCTCCTTCAGGCAGTGTAGAAATTATCTGAAACGGGTAGAGTCGAATTTCTTTTTTTTTTTTTTAATTTTTTTCATTATTTAATGAATTTTATTTCAATTATAGGTGTACAAAAATCATCACAAGTCAATTTGATAGATTTTGTGTCCCAAACCCTCAGTGCATCCCAACCCCCAGATTGTCTTATTTGAAAAACCAAAGGTTTTCCAAAGTCTATGAGTCATTGTCTGTTCTGCATATAGAAATTCATTGTGTCTTTTTAGTTTCCACATGTAAGCGGTAGCATTGGTTGTTGCTGTCTAATTGTCTGACTGGTTTCACTTCGCATGATAATTTCTAGGTCCATCCATGTTGCTATAAATGTTGGTAATTCGTTCCTTTTAATGGCTGAGTAATATTCCATTGTGTGTATGTACCACATCTTCCCTATCCACTCCTCTGCGATGGGCATTTAGGTTGTTTCCATGACCTGGCTATTGCATAGAGTGCTGCAGTGAACACTGGAGTACATGTGTCTTTTCGAGTCATGGTTTCCTCTGGATAGATGCCCAGGAGTGGGATTGCTGGATCAAATGGGTAATTGTTTTTAGTTTTATTTCTTGATCAGTAGTTCATTAACTCCGTGGATGACCTCTCTCTAAAGACACTTTTGTCAGAGCCCGCAGCTCTTGGATAAGCAAATTTCCACTCAAGAGATGAGAAGACTTGAATCTGTGTTATTTTCCAGAGTCCCTTGAAGCGGTGTTATTTTTTGTTTCGCTGAAATGATGCCCCTCTTCCCTCTGAACGACACAGTCTGGAAATTACAGAGTTGGCAGGTGATTGTCTTAGGTGTTAAGAGAAGTGCCAGGTGTAAGGAACATGAATGAGCTGTTGGCCAAGGAGGGAAAGAATCAAGGTGAGAGAGTCCCAGATAGGACTGAACTTGGCCTTGAAGGGAACTTGGATGAAAAGGAAAAAATAGAGGGCTGAGTTTCACAGCATGTTGACTGTTTATGAAGTGCTTGGTACAAACGACACCTCGCATACAGATTTATTGACAGGTCTGACAGAATAGGGGCACTCCATTGACTCGTAAACTCGAAAGAAGTTTCTAAAGAGATAATAAAAACGGTACTAGTTATCAAGCGCAAGGCTTGACGTGCTTTTTTATGTTCTTTTTAGTTTAGAAAATTAGAAAATGGCACACCACGGCAAGTTCTAAAAATTGGGACATGTCAGAGTCTGGGAGAAATGAGACTGAAGATGATCCTTCTTTTCATTGTTAATAACTGAAATATGTAATAATAAGTATTACAATTCTATAATTATAACATTAAAGTTTATATAAAATATTTTATGTTGTATCGATGTGTACATGTAATTGTATGCTCTATTACGTATAAAATTTTATGTAATGGACATAACTATTCATAATAAATGATTATATGTCAATTATACAGAATTTTATACATACTAGATTATGCAAATTTATGTGTACATCAGTATATTGTCAAATAATGTTATAGAATATGATATAATTAATATATAAACTATGACATAGAATATGATGTAATTAATCATATGATAATAGTTCAGAGATACAGGGTTCTGTGTTCTGGTTTCAGCACATAATCAGGTGTCCTCCAATTCCTGCCTTATAAATACTTCTGAAACATTGAAACTATAACAGCATGATGGCCAAGAAGTTTGATGTGCTCCATGAAGTAATATTACTAGCATGGTATGGATTTTAAGATATCTTACGCAACAGCTGGCTTCTCATTGTTTAGCTCCAAATTCCTCCCACATTGGGGATCCTGGAAACATTTTCATGTTACTAATACGTATATGGCATATTTTTCAGCTTAAGGTATTGATCAAACTGCCAAAACTCCATGTAGCTAGGATTTCTTTCCTTTTTTTTTTTGCTTCTTAGGTTTCCGCCTGCGGCATATGGAAGCTCCCAGGCTAGGAGATGAATCAGAGCTACAGCTGCCGACCTACGCCACAGCCACAGCCACGCCAGATCTGAGCTGTTTCTGCAACCTACACCACAGCTCAAGGCAATGCCGGATCCTGAACCCACTGAGCGAGGCCAGGGATCAAACCTGCAACCTCATGGGTACTAGTCGGCTTCATCCCTGCTGAGCCACAGTGGGAGCTCCTCCATGTTGCTTGGATTAGCTTGATGTCTAATGAAGGATAGTCTTTGGTACTTCCTTCATAAGACAGTGAAAGCTTCCTCAATATTAGACATCTGTGAACGGGCTCTTGTAATTTATAAGAGTCTTCAACACATGAATCAAAAAAATTACATGTTGCGTAAAAGATACATGTCAACAAGGAATGAAAACAGCTGAAATGACCATCTGTCAGTTACACACCCAGGATGTGAAACTGCCGACCATGATGTTAACGGCCATTAAAAGTAGACTTGGAAGTTCATGTTGTGGCTCAGTGGTTAACAAACCCGACTAGGAACCATGAGGTTGCGGGTTCCATCCCTGGCCTCACTCAGTGGGTTAAGGATCCGGCATTACCGTGAACTGTGGTGTAGGTCGCACACACTGCTTGGGTCTTGCGTTGCTGTAGCTGTGGCGTAGGCTGGCAGCTACAGCTCCAATTCAACCCTTAGCCTGTGAGCCTCCATATGCCATGGGTGTGGCCCCAAAAAGACCAAAAAAAAAAAAAGGTAGACTTAAGCCAAAACATAGAAAGAAGCTAAATGCCCATCAACAGATGAATGGATTAAGAAGATGTGGCCCATATACACAGTGGAATACTACTCAGCCATAAAAAGAACAAAATAATGCCATGTGCAGCAACATGGATGGAACTAGAGACTCTCATACTAAGTGAAGTAAGTCAGAAAGACAAAGACAAATACCATATGATATCACTTATAGTTGGAATCTAATATACGACATGAATGAACCTTTTCATAGAAAAGAAACTCGGACTTGCAGAACAGACTCGTAGTTGCCAAGGGGGAGGGGGAGGGAGTGGGATGGACTGGGAATTTGGAGTTCATACATGCAAACTATTGCCTTTGGAGTGGATAAGCTATGAGACCCTGCTGTACAGCACTGGGAACTCTCTCTGGACACTTATGATGGAGCAGGATAAAGTGAGAGAAAGAGTGTATATATGCATGTGTGACTGAGTCCGTTAGCTGTACAGGAGAAAATTGACAGAACGCTGTAAACCAGCTATGATGGAAAAAATAAAAATCATTAAAAAAATACATAAGAAATGAATACCAAAAACAGTAGACTTCGGTCTAGAGGTTTTAAGTAAGACGCTGACGAACCCATATAGCTGCGATGGACGAGACCATTATACAGTTTCATGTACAGCAAATCAGCATCAAAAAATAGGTAGCAAATATGATACAAAGAACAATAGATGCATTAAGCCTCGCCCCATGGTTTCTTCTTTGAACTGATACTTAGTGGTTTTCTACTCCTCCGGGATTTCCCTTCCATTTCTGTCTTCTTTGACGTGCCTTTTTTAATGTTGATTATAAATAGCAGATGCGCTTTCAGCTGTTTGGAACTTGCGTGTTTGCACCAAGAAACTCGTCAACAGAATTTCTGGAAACAAGACTCTCACACCCCCTATACCACCCTTAAAATAGAATGGGCAGATTTGCTGGAACACCTTGACCGTGATGGAGAGAGCTTTCTTCTGTAAACAGCTGTGCAATTGACAAGACCTACAGCTGCTTTCTGACATGGGCCAAGGGACAGACAAGATAAGGTGGCTGTGAACAAACAAGGGGTTGATGGAGCAAGCCTAGCTTTCTGCCTCGGGGCAGACGCCCGGCCCGTGAGGAGTGGCTTCAAAGAGTCAGGTGGTTCTTCTGAGCCAAGAAGGCGCTGGTTTGATTTCTGAGAACCTCAGTTGGTGTGCATCTGTGGTATCGGGCGATGGAGAGAGACAGGCAGGCAGCCCCAAATCTGGCAGCTGTTCTCCTCTAGCATCTGTGGCTGGCATGAGAGATGCATGGAGCAGGACATGTGGCAAAGAACCTGAGCCAGGGGGAGAAAGATGAAAGCAGAAAACTTGAAGACCATGAACGCCCCACCCAGCCATCATAGAACCACCTCGTTACAACGTCATCGTGCAGTGTGGACCTCACCGAGTTCATACACCTCTTGAGATATGCCTTGATAAATATCCTCAAGAGGACAGCTGTGAGCAGTTCATGACGTTTTCACCTCTGGGAACCAGAAGGGGGGTGAGTTTCCTGGGCAGTGAATGATTTGACTTTTCATTGTGTGGATGTCCGTTTCTTATGAGATTTTTTCCTTCAACCCTCATCAGATAGGGCTTTTATGATAAGAAAAGTCAAAACAGGTGGCATCTGGCTTTTTTTTTTTTGAGTCTATCTTTTAATGGCTTTAAAAAAATATTTGGAATGATCTCGTTGCATGATTTCTTACCACGCTTATCGTGGAAATCTCAGCTTCTAAAAGGCACCGCGGAAGGAAACTGGCCGATAAAATTGAAGCCCTGTCTATAATACAGGAAATGATAAGGAAGTTCATTTTGGGTGAAGCTGAAGTTGTCAGAGATGCCTCAAGAAATAGGTTACAAATATGCAGTCGGGCTTTCCCTGCTCATGGTTGTCTCTGAATAGATTTGTTCTGACAGAAATGGATTTGTGGACACGGCCACCAGGCTGTCACCGGAACGGGATGAAAAGCTTCGAGGTTTTCAACCCAATCACAGCCTGCCCTGGACCTCTAATGAAACAGGATTCACAAAGTAGTGAATTGTGTTATCAGCACAGCTCTGAGTGATCAAGATTGAATAACTAGATAGAAGCAGTGTGGCTCAAAGCCTAGAGATTAGGGAGAGAAAACAAGCGAAACGAGATAAGAGAGGAAGACTATTTATTTTCTGTGGTTATTCTTAGAGCATCTTTAAGGGCTTAGGTTTTTTTTTTTTTTTCTGAGACTGAAAATTTTCTACAATGTGGTAATTCCCTGAAGAACATTAAAAGAGCAATGTGAAATAAGCAATTTTTTAAATAACTGGAAATAACTGTCCAGTTGTCTTTGGCACTTTACCGGGTATGACTTTTGTTTTATTATAGTCTCTGGTTTTTGTGGGATTAAAATACGGGCTGTCTCTTTTAGGAGTTACTGAGAACATTTGATGAAAGTCAGAAACTGGAAATCGTAGTGTTGTGCTCGACATATCGAGTTGAAATATGTTGACTATTTGTAAACGTCCTTGGACATCTAAAGAAATAACTGAAACATCTGGAGTTCCCGCCCTGGCTCAGTGGAAACAAGTCTGACTAGCATCCATGAGGTTGCGGGTTCGATCCCTGGCCTTGCTCAGTGGGTTAACGATCCGGCGTTGCCATGAGCTGCGGTGTGGGTTTGAGACATGGCTTGGCTTCCACATTGCTGTGGCTGTGGTATAGGCCAGTGGCTACAGCTCCGATTCGACCCCTAGCCTGGGAACCTCCATATGCTGCAGGTGCAGCCCTAAAAAGACAAAAAATATACAGAAACATCCAATGAAATAAATATGAGTTAAAAATAATAATATCCAATCACTTGTGATAGAACATGACAGAAGATGAGAAAAAGAATGTGTATATATATATGACTGGATCACTTTGCTGTAAAGCAGAAGTTGACAGAACACTGTAGATCAACTGTATTATTTTTTTTTTAGGGCCACCCTGCAGCATATGCAAATTCCCAGGCTAGGGGTACAATCGGAGCTGTAGTTGCCAGCCTGCACCACAGCCGCAGCAACACCAGATCCCAGCCACATCTGCGAATTACACCACAGTTCACAGCGGTGCTGGATCCTTAACCCTGAGCAAGGCCAGGCATCGAACCCAAGTCCTCATGGATACCAGTTGGCTTTGTTACTGCTGAGCCACATTGGGAACTCCCAACCAAACTACACTTTAATAAAAATATTAAAAATAATAACATGCTGGAGTTCCCATCGTGGCTCAGTGGTTAACAAATCTGACTAGAACTATGAGGAACTATGAGGTTGTGGGTTCGATTCCTGGCCTTGCTCAGAGAGTTAAGGATCTGGCATTGCCGTGAGCTGTGGTGTAGGTTTCAGATGTGGCTCGAATCCCGCATTGCTGTGGCTGTGGTGTAGGCTGGCAGCTGTAGCTCCAATTAGACCCCTAGCCTGGGAACGTCCATATGCTGCAGGTGCAGCCCTAAAAAGACCAAAAAAATTAAAAAATAACATGCTTATATGCCTCACATATTTTATGGGCATTTCTGTTAAGAAGCAGATTCTGGAGTTTCCACTGTGCCTCATAGGTTAAGTTCCTGGTAGAGTATCCATGAGGATGTGTCTTCAATCCCTGGCCATGCTCATTGGGTTAAGGATGCAGCAGGTCTCAGGCTGCAGCAAAGGCTGCAGATGTGGCTCAGGTCGCATACCTGACTTGGTTCTGGCCTTGCTGTGGCTGTGGTGTAGGCCTGCAGCTGCAGCTCCGATTCGACCCCTAGCCCGGGAACTTCTGTATATTGCAAGTGTGGCCGTTAAAAAAAGATGCAGATTCCAATGCTGCATTGAAGTGTGGTTTTTGAAAAACGATTTAGCTACCTTTCAGCTAAAAATATGCTTTCTGTCGCTAAATTATGCTAAGTGTTTTATAGATTGGTGAAGTTTGTTGACCTGGAAATGAGAAAAGTGGACATGTATCTTTCAGTATTTTTTGGTGTCCATTAATAATAAGAATTTTCAGCCTCTGGCAGAATACAAGTAATGAAAACCAACCAGAAGTTTATCTTCCCCAAATCCCTTTCCTTCTGATTTACGTAAATTTTTTTAGAAAAGATTGAAGTATAGTTGGAATTCCCTGGTGGCTCAGCGGATTGAGGATCCAGCATTTTCACTGCTGTGACTCGGGTTACTGCTATGGTACAGGTTTGATCCCTGGCCCAGGTACTTCTGCTTGCCGCAGGTGCACCCCCCAAAATAATTGAAGTATAGTTGATTTACAATATGGTTTTAGTTTCAGGTGTACAGCGCAGTGACTGAGTTATACAGATTCTTCTCTCTTATAGGTTATTATGAAGTATTAAATACAGTTCCCTGTGCTAACCAACAAAGACCTACTCTGTTGTAGTAATTTTTTTTTTTTTTAGTTTTGTTTATGTGTTTTCCCATCTCCTGGTGGCTTTCAAAATGCATATCATCTCTTTAATCTTTCGGAGGAGACTAGTTTGCTCTCATTTTTTTCCATGAATCATTTTTGATCACTTAGATCAAAATACAGCTAGTTAGAATAGAGCTTTTTTAGGGTCTGTGTATTGCAGAAGTGGGAGAGATTTTGCCTTAATTCTGCCACAAACATTATAAGCAGCCAGCAGGTACGCTGCCATATACCTTGGCATTTCCTTGCCCTGTTTTGCCAGGACTCAATGGACAGTGAATAAATAATCAATTCCTTCCTTATTCATTTTTTTTTTAAATATAAAAGTAGTGTTCTTTTACTGCCTTCATAAGACGGCAAGTTGGATCGGTAACAGTGAACATTTTTTTTTCTAGTAAAACCGTATAGTAATATAAATGCACATCTGATAATTTCCTAGTCGTATCACCCCGAAACGAGCACTAGGTTTTCATTATGGTCACCATCCTGTTTGAAACAGTTTGCAGTTTTCCTGGCAATGGCCTCTGTGAACCACGGGTCACTGAGGAGGGAGGGGGTGGGTAAGACATAAAAGAGGAATTATCAAGGGGCCTGAGTAAATTTGGGGGGTTTGGTTTCATGGTTGTGTGCACCTATCAAAACGTCAAACTACGTGCTTTAAATATGTGCAGTTTAATGTATGCAATTTTACCTTAATTAGTGTTTTTTGCAAATTGGGTCTTTATCATTAAAATAAACTAAAAATATATGGCAGTGGTTTGGGTGCTGTCCAAATCTTCCAAACACTTCTCCTTACTGATTTTCTGACTGTTTATCGATTATTCAAGAGAGAGTTTGAAATCTCACTCTGCAATTCTGTTAGTTTTTTCTTCCTGGATTTTGAAGGTCAAAAGAACTAGTAAAAACTAGATGCCAAAATATTTAGGAATCTCTTATTCGCTTGATGGATTTGAGGTCTTTGTTATTCTAAAATGAGCTTCTTTATCAGGGCTATCACCTTTGTTCCAAACCTACTTTGTCTGATGTTAATATGGGTATGTCAGCACAATTTTGATTGATGGCCTCATATTTTCTTCGATCCTTTACTCGTAACCTTTGTGTCTATAAACTGAATGTGCTTGTTGTAAACTAAATAAGGTTAGGTCTTGCTTTATATATACATATATATACATAAAATGTTCTCAGACTCTGTCTTTTAATAGGAATATTTTAGATCATTTACATCTAATATTGTAAGGTCACATATGCATTTACCTATATATTTATTTTGTATTTGTCCCTCTGTTCTTTGCTCAGTTTTCCCTCATTTTCGTCATTCTTTTGGGTTAGCTGAATAATCTTTATGATTCCGCTGTGTCTCATTTGTCATCGTGTTAGCTATAATTCTTTGGGTACGTTGATCATTGATTTAGTGCTTATGGTGTAAATCTTTTAACTTGTCACAATTTACCTTCAAGTGATATTATTTCATAAATAATAGAAGAACTTAGGAAGATTTACTTCTTCTCTTAGAATGGTTAACTTCATTTTCTCGTTACCTGATTTTTGTGCCATTTCTCATGCATTTTAGTTTTCCACATGCTGTAAAGCACACACTACATTTCCATTTTTGTTTAAATATCCAATGATCTTTTAAAGAGTTTATATAAAAATAAGCTTGTACATTTACCCACTGTACTTTTCATTGCAGTTCTTGGCTACTTTGGTTTGATCCATGTTTCCATCTGGTATAATGTCCTTTTCTCCTGGAATTTCTTGTACTACAGGTCTGCTGGTGATAAACTGCTTCAAATTTTTGTGTGTCCAGAAAAACCTTTTTGAAAGCAGGAAGTATGTTTGTTTGGTTTGTTTTGGTTATAAATAGTTTCATAAATATTCTCAAACTTCCTTCTTCTGAACACAGTTAAGTTGCTTGAAAACAGCTTCATCTTTCCAGATTTTGCTTTTAGGGTTTTTTTTCTGGAAAGATCAGAGCCATGCTCATTGTTAATTTCCACACGAGACAAGGAATCCTGGCTGGGTGGAGTCTAGAACTCACCTAACTTTCTGATGGACTGTCTACACCGCAGGAGAGCATAATAGGGGGTATTGGAATTCAGAGGCTCTACGAATGGCTAATTTATCAATGAACCTCAGAAAATGAAATAGCCTCATAGATGTTGCCTGATATATGAAGGGGGGGCGGGTTTCTAGATCTACCTGGCAAAAACATAAATCAGTATGGTAGGGAATCACCTTGTGGCGATTCATCAATGCACACCTTGTCTCACACAGGTGAATTGTCACCTTGTGGCAACTCATCAATGCAGAAGAGGGAGTGTTCTTAAGATCCTAAAATTAATTCCTTGGTGTATGATGAAACTCAAAAATACCCTTTGGTCTTCCCCAGAGGAACCTTGTTTAATGTTTCCTGGATAAACATAAACAAGGGTAAGAGCAAACTTTCCAAAGATTTTTTTTGTTAAAGTATAGTTGATTTACGATGTTTCTTCAATTTCTGTTGTACAGCAAAGTGACCTAATCATACAGTTCCGTGTGCTATACAGTAGGAGCCCATTGCTCATCCATTTCAAATGTAAAAGTTTGTATCCACCAACCCCAAATTCCCTGTCTCTTCCACTCCACCCAGCCACAAGTCAGCTCTCCTTGGCCGTGATCTGTTTGTTTTGTAGATAGCATTATCTGTGCCATATATTAGATTCCACAAATAAGTGATATCATACGGTATTTGTCTTTCTCTTTCTGACTTACTTCACTTAGTATGTGAGTGTCTAGTTCCATCCATGTTCCTGCAAATGGCATTAGTTTGTCCTTTTTGATGGCTGAGTAGTATTCCACTGTATATCTGCACATCTTCTTAGTCCTTCAGCTGTCAGTGGACATTTTGGTTGTTTCCACATTTTGGCTACAGTGAATGTTGCTGCTGTGAACATTGGGGTGCATGGATCCTTGGGATTACAGTTTGGTCTGGGTGGATGCCCAGGAATGGGATTGCTGGACCACATGGTAGTTCTAGATTTAGTTTGCTGAGGGACCTCCATACTGTTTTCCATAGTGGTTGTCGCAATTCAGATTCCCACCAACAGTGAGGGATGGAATCCTTTTCTCCACGCCCTCTCCAGCATTTGTTGTTTGTTGATTTGTTAATGATGGCCAATCAGACCATTGTGATGTGGTACCTCATTGCAGTTTTGATTTGCATTTCTCTAATAATTAGTTACGTTGAGCATCTTTTCATGTGCCCATTGGGCATCTGTATGTGTTTTTTGGAGAAATGTCCTTTTAGGTCCTCTGCCCGTTTTTCAGTTGGGTTGTTTGTTTTGCCGTTGTTGAGTATTTTTAGACACGAGGTCATTAATTGGTATTAGTTAAGTTATTACCATCTTAAATGATGTTTTCCGTTGACTCTTGCTATGAAAAGAATGTCATAGAGCCCATTTTTAGAGCGAAATGATATGTCGTTACATTCAATGCAAATCTTTCTGTGATAAATCTACCAAACTAAGAAATCTGAGTGGCAAGCCATTTAAATTATAAATCTTCACAGTTTGTTTTCCCTGCTGAGAATTCCACAAGTCATTGGATGTCTGTATTCCTTGCTCCTTGAAACAAGAGTGATTTTCCACTCCCAGGTTTCAGCCTAAGAAAATGAAAATTAAGATGAACGGCCTTAGGATTTTACGCATTGTAAAAAAAAAAAAAAAAGGTAAACATTTTTTTAACGAGGATTCCGATAATAGATACACCTTGTCTTTTTAAATGTTTCCGGGTCTAGAATAACATGGGGGCATCCTGCTTTTAGAGATTAGACAAAAGAACCTCTTATGAAGCGTGTTGGCAAAGAGGAACCACAGCTGTTTCTCCCCGAGCCCTTGTTAAGGACATTTCCACTTGTCTGCTGAGGTCCTCGGTGTCAGCAGTGCTGACAGAACTGAGTGCACAGAGCTGGTCTCCTTCAAGTGCACTGTGACCACTTCAGAAAACAGCTACTGTTGGGAGAAGAATGCTTGTCCTTCTGATTTTGTTACAGACTCAGGAAACCTGACTCCAAAAAAAAAAAATTGGCTGTGGACTCTTTCCTGTAATGAGCCCAGGGATGTATAAATAGGCCACAAATAGCTTTTCTGTCATGACGTGTGTGTGGGCAGGTCAGAGAAAACTTTTTTTTTGTCTTTTTTTGGGCTCAACCTGTGGCATATGGAGGTTCCCAGGCTAGGGGTCTAACAGGAGCGACACCTGCCAGCCTACACCACAGCCATTGCATCTTGAATGAGCCTGAATTGTCTGGGATGCTGCCTGCCACACCACGTGATCTAGAAATTCTCTGGCTAGGTGTATACCCACCTAAATGCTTGCATACGTGTAGCCAAAGAGATTTTAAAATGCATGCTGCAGGGGTTCCTGCTGTGGCGCACCGGGACCAGCGTCATCTCTGCAGCACCAGGGAGCAGGTTCAATCCCCTGCCCGGCACAGCAGCTTGACGGATCCAGCACTGCCGGCGCTTCAGTGTAGGAACTGATCCCTGGCCTGGGGAACTTCATGTGCCTCAGGGTGGCCAAAAAAGAAAATAAATAAATGAGTGAGTAAGTAAATAAAAATGCAAGGTGCGTGTACATACTACTGTATGTAAAATAGATAAGTTGGTAGATGCAAACTGTGACATTTAGAGTGGGTAAGCAACAGGGACCCTCCTGTAGCACTGTAATCACTTGGGTCAGAATATGATGCAAGATAGTACGAAAAAAATGTGTATATATGTATATGTATGACTGGGTGTACAGGTGAAATTGAGGGAGCATTGTAAACCAAGTCTACGTTAATAAAAAAATTTAAAAACAGATAAATGAGGAAGTTCCCTTTGTGACTCAGCAGTTTGCGAACTTGACTAGGGTCCATGAGGTTGCAGGTTCAATCGCTGGTCTTGCTTGGTGGGTTAAGAATCCGGCATTGCTGTGACCTGTGGTGTAGGTCGCAGACGCGGCTTGGATCTGGCGTGGCTGTGGCTGTGGTGTAGCCCGGCGGCTGTGGCTCTGATTCGACCCCCTAGCCTGGGAAATTCCATGTGCCCTAAAAAGCAAAAAATAAAATAAAAATAAAAAGTAAAAAGATAAATAATAAGGACGTACTGTAGAGCACAGGGGAATCTATTTAATAGTCTGTATAACCTCGATGGGAAAAAGAATGAATATGTGTGTATATGTGACTGATTCACTTTCCTGTACACCTGAAACTAATACGATATTAAAAGTCCAACAGAATAAAAATAAAATGCATGTGCAGCATTTTCTGTAGCCATTCCAGACTGGAAAGTCGGTCCACAGCAGAATGGAGTAATGAATTGGGCTCCAGGTGATTCAACGCTGCAATGAAAATGCATAAACCCATGGTATAGGCACCAGCCCAGATCAATCTCCAGACAGGCCACTGAACAAAAGGAATCAAATGCCTAAGATTGTGTGGGAAATGGCTCAAGGCGGACTTTGGAGGTTCTGAGAAATGCTCACTTTCTTGACGTAGGCTGTGCTTACTGGGCTCTCTCCTTTTCTTCAAAAAAATAAATAATTGAGCCATATTGTTAGGGTGTGTGTGATTTTCTGCACCTGTGATGTACCGTGAACAGTTTCAGAGTACTTGAAGCCTTCATGAATGGGACAGATACTCGAGACTGAGTCATTCCCTGAAACTTAGAAGGAAGCAAACTTTGGAGGCAGTTATTTCACCCACAGTAAAGAATATCAACTTTCCCCAGTACTAGAAATGTGTACATAAATGTACTTCCTTGGCAGCTAGCATCTGTCTGTCTATCTACCTACTTATCTGTCTACCTACCTACCTACTTATCTTTCTATCATCTATCTACCTATTTGTCATCTATCTACTAATCTACTTCTCTATCATCTATCTACCTTATCTATCTAAATATGTATCTAATACTTCTATCCATCCATCCATCCAACCATCCATCCAACCATCCATCCATCCAACCATCCATCCATCCA
>PVHT021183672.1:3939941-3973910 GCA_004024745.2 Catagonus wagneri
TATGGTGAGTGCTGTTGGAGTCCTGGGGAAGGAATTTTTCCTTATGTGAATTTCAGTACTTTATCTTTTACTGTATAGGATAAACTGAGGGATTGTTCACATGTACGGCCAGAATCTGTGTGGATTTGACGTTTCTGGATAGTGTAATGTGAGGATCAGCTTTCATTTTCTTCTCTCTGGGGGTCCTTTGGACCATCGCTGTTTCCTGAAAAGGCTGTTCTCCCATTCTCTGCCATTTCACCTGGATCATCAGTCCTTGCTATTGATCTGTGTAATCTATCTTTTCCCAATCACCTATGGTCTTCTTACAGCAGATTCAAATCTTGAAATATGGTAGAGTAAGTTCAACTTTTTTTTCCTACTTTGAGAATAGATTTCCTGTTGTGGCTCAGCGGTAATGAATCTGACTAGTCTCCATAAGGATGCGGGTTCGATCCCTGGCCTCGCTCAGTGGGTTAAGGATCTGCAGTTGCCATGAGCTGTGGTGTAGGTTGCAGATGCAACTCGGATCCGGCGTTGCTGCAGCTCTGATTTGACCCCTAGCCTGGGAACTTCTATATGCCGTGGGTGCAGCCCTAAAAAGCCAAAAAAAAAAAAAACAAGGAAAAAGAATAATTTCGTTTTCTTGATCATTTCAATATTCACATGGATGTCAGAGTCACTGGCTGGTGTTTTCTTTAGAGTTTATGTTTAATCTATACCTCAACTTGAAGCAACATTGATTTTTTTATTGTATTATGCTTTACATTTCATGCACACTGCATACTTTATTTCTAATTTCTTACATTACTTACCCAAATAACATTGTATGAGTCAATATAGAATCACAGAAACTTTTATATCTTTTGTTAGCATTATATGTACATATCCAATATCTTGATATATAAATACCATACGTCTTGCATGTCAATTGGTAATATTTGCTATCATATAGATAAAATTAATAAAGTCTATCTACATGGTATTGAGGAACCCCACTAAACTTACTTATAAATTTTTACCATTCTTATGTCAATTAGTATGAGTTTTTTATATGCACAACCATACTGTCTGTAAATAATGAGTTTTACTTTATATTTCAATCTTCATATCTTTGATTCTTTTTGGCTGTCTTTTCCCATGTTTATAAAATGTTGAATAGCAATGGTGGCAGAAGGCTACCTTGTCTCATTATCAACTCAGAGGGAAAAGTGTTAGATGTCTTTAGTGCACAAAGAAAGGAGAATTTTTAGCCATAATTGCACAGATCAACATGTAACAACATGAAGGATACAGTTTTATGTAGCTCTAGGCATCTGTCAGGAGAAGGTAGCAATTCTTCATTATCATTTACCTGCAAATATTCTTAGACTTCTCTTCCAACACCTAGCATTTAAAAATGCACTCCCCAATTTTTCAAGCATATTGCTTTTCTTATTATTTTTGGTCCTTGATAGTTAGGAAATGCCCTGTGGTCAGTAAATCTATACCTTTTTTTTTTTCTTCTTCTTCTTCTTCTTCTTCTTTTTACAGCCGCACCTGTGGCATATGGAAGTTCCTGGGCTAGGGGTCAAATTGGAGCTGCAGCCACAGGCCTGCACCACAGGCACAATAACTCCAGAACCAAGCTGCATCTGCGACCTACACCACAGCTTGTAGCAGCGCCAGATCCTTAACCTGCTGAGCAAGGCCAGGAATCAAACCCACATCTTCATGGAAACTAGTCAGGTTCCTAACCCACTGAGCCACAATGGGAACTCAGTGAATCTATTCTGTATGTTTGCCTATCTTTTAAATTTTGTTGAAATTTGCTCTATAACCAAAAAGTGGCAAATTTTCTAAGTATTCCACTTCTTCTTGACCTGAGCACATTTCTGCATTTTTCTGGTGCAATATTCTACATATGTTCATTTGGCCAATCTTTGTGATTTTCTCTGTAGTAAAACCGTGTGTGTGTGTGTGTGTGTGTGTGTGTGTGTGTGTGTGTGTAGAGTTTTCCTATTTTATCGGTTACAGAAACTGGAGCATCCTCATTCTTCTCTGCTCTATTTTATAAACTCTTATTTTGGTGATGTAGTTTTATCTCTTCAAGGATCCAGTCACTTTGAATTGAGTACCAGACCTTAACTATGAAAAAATAGGCATAATTTTAGGTCTTCAGTGATTTTATCTTCATCCGGGGGGGGGGGGAGAAAATACCTTTGCTGCCACTAGATGACTGTTGGGACTGCCAATTCCAGATAATAGTGACATATTTTATGAGATTTATTGGGTTTTGTGCTCTGGTGCTGGCCAGCCTTGTTTTAGTTTCTGCCTCCTTTGAAGATATAGCTTTTGGGGTCTCAGTCCAAAGCATGGGAGATTTATCAGTATCTGTGGGCATGGCATTCAATTTTTATAATTTATGTGGCTATTGAAATATTGGCTCAACTTCACAGCCTTTCAACCACCTCTTCAAGAATTAGGAGACAAGCCTAGGAAAAAAACCACCACTCAGTACCCTGGGTATTCACCCAATACCTTTTGTCACACTTAAAAGCATT
The DNA here is from genome assembly GCA_004024745.2 of Catagonus wagneri. Classification (NCBI taxonomy): domain Eukaryota; kingdom Metazoa; phylum Chordata; class Mammalia; order Artiodactyla; family Tayassuidae; genus Catagonus; species Catagonus wagneri. The sequence goes on from PVHT021183672.1 coordinate 3,942,464, forward strand.
GTTTTGTCCAGCTTTTCTAGTTTTTTTTCAGTGTGAAGTTGGGTTTGAGTTCTCTCATTTGCCATTATATGAAGGTTACGCTCTCACATACTTTTCTCATATTTTGGTTTTTTTCATTTTCTGTGTTGCCGGACGTGTTTTCTTCTGATCGTTTGGAAAACTAACTGCAGAGAACAGGATTTAGTTAGGGTTTCACAGATTTCTGCAAGGAACCAAACAAAGTTACACAGTCCCTAGGCTTATTTTTCAGAAAGTCTTAGATTTTACATAACTGAAGACATAGCATCTGAACATCCATATAGCTAATGGTTGGTGAAAGATACACTCTTACTATAAATCCCCCAAGGAATCTGGGCAGTAAACACAGTTATAAAAGTGTTGCTGGTTTTTATAAAGCCACCCAACCATACTGCCAACGTACACGGGATCCTCTTGGGTAATATGTTGTAAACATACACATATATTATGACTGAAATATCATTAATAAAATATACTAAGTGTTTGCATGAGCTAGACTGGAGAATAAGTAGCAAACTTTGTGCCAGGTAAATAGGGAGCATTGTTTAGGGGAACAGGGAATTCAGTATAAAATTTATTTCAGAATCTCAAATCTTTATAATAAACTATTTATGAAACATTAAAAAGTATCCATAAAGGAAGACAGTGGTGGCAGTCATTGTCATGCCAGCTATGACTGCTCTCTGGTGTTGCCTAGTGTTCCTTTGAAAATTGTTTCACAGAGTAGACACGATAGTCAAAGAATCGTGTAAATGGTTAGAGTGAAGGACTTTGTTCTGGTGGGTAGATGAGAAAGACTTCCGGAATAGTTGGACATGAGTGAGAAAAAGAGGGAAGGAAAGACTTTTCTGAGACTCAAAAGACATTTCCCCAAGAACTAGCCAAGAGAGCAGTGGCTGAATGTGGAGAGCTAAAGAAAAAAGAACTAAAATTGGAAGATTCTGCAAAGTCTTGTAAAATCACGACATAGAGAGTAATTTAAGAGACTGATCTGCCAGGGGAGATGGCAGAATCCCCAGTGGAAAGGCAGTTTTTTCGTCAAGGGAGGTTGGAATTAAGACAAAAATAAACCAGTGGGACCTAATCAAACTTACAAGATTTGCACAGCAAAGGAAACCATAAAAAAAAAAAAAAACTGAAAAGACAACCTAAGGAATGGGATAAAATAATTTCAAATGATGCAACTGACAAGGGCTTAACCTCTAAAATATATGAACAACTTATACAACTCAACAGCAAAAAAGCAATCAAGTACCAATAATGCAGTTAAAAAAGAAGACAGTGTAAAGAAGACATACAGATGGCCAACAAACACGTGAAAAAATGCTCATCGTCACTAATTATAGAGAAATGCAAATCAAAACTGCAACGAGGTACCATGTCACACTGGTCTGATTGGTCACCATTAACAAATCAACCGACAGCAAATGCTGGAGAGGGTGTGGAGAAAAGGGTTCCATCCCTCACTGTTGGTGGGAATGTAAACTGGTACAACCACTATGGAAAACAGTATGGAGGTTCCTCAGAAAACTAAATATAGGGCAACCATATGACCCAGCAGTCCCACTCTTGGGCATGAATCTGGACAAAACTTTCCTTGAAAAAGATACATGCACCCCTATGTTCGCTGCAGCACTATTCACAATCACCAAGACATGGAAACAACCTCAATGTCCATCAACCAACAGATGAATGGATCAAGAAGAAGGGTAGTATTGGGTAGTATTGTATATTCTATATACACAATGGAATACTACTCAGCCATGAAAAGGAACAAAATAATGCCAATTGCTGCAATATGGATGGAACTAGAGTCTCTCATCCTAAGTCAAGTAAGTCAGAAGAGAAAGACAAATACCTTATGATGTCACTCATATCTGCAATCTAATATACAGCACAAATGAACCTATCTACATAAACTCATGGACTTGGAGAACTGTGGTTGCCAAGAGGGAGGGGGAGGGAGTGGGATAGACTGGGAGTTTGGGGTTAATAAATGCAAACTATTGCGTTTGGAATGGATAAGCAATGAGGTCCTGCTGTAGAGCACAGGGGACTATATCTAGTCACTTGTGATGGAGCATGATGGAGGAGAATGTGAGAAAAAGGATGTGTACATACGTACATACACATATATAGCTGGTTCACTTTGCTGTAGAGCAGAAATTGACAGAACATTGTAAATCAACTATAATAGAAAAAAATTAAACCTTAGAAAGAAAAGGCATCTTATCTTCTCGACTAGAGCCAGGTGAAGAAAGAACATACTTTCTTCCCATGAAAGGAACACGTGGGTTTGGAACAAGCTTTCTCAACCTTGACACTATTGTTATTTGGAACAGGACACTTCTTTGTTGTCCTGGACACTTTGGGACTTTTAAAGACACCTCTGGTTCTACCCACCGGATGTCAGTGGTGCTGCTGTAACTAAAAGTGTCTCTGGGGGACACTATACCACCAAAGAACCCCCCACCACCGCCCACCCCATGGGCACACACTTTATGCTGTAACTTCCTCTCTGGCTGAGACACTGCAGATGAGTGACTGGAAGGTCCCCCTTCCCACATACTTAGAACTAAATCACACCCCAAAACTTTCCCTCCCAAACTTTGGGCTTAGTACTTTATGGCCAAGTGCCAAGGGTGTCCATCATGAGTTTTCTTAGAATCCTGCCAGGAGAGTTGGAGGTCAGCTTGCATCAATACATAAGGTTGGAGACTATGTCCCATGCCAGAATGTGGTCATGCAAGCCTACACCTGTGCACATGGAAAGGTCACACCTGTCGTGAATTTGAGGTATACAGCAACAACCAGAAAATGTCCACACCATGCTTCTCTATAGGATTCTCACCTGTACGTTTTTTTCTTTTTGCTACAGTAACATTTTTTTTATTCAAGTATAGTTCCGTGACAATGTTGCATTAATTTCAGGTGTACAGCAAAGTGAGTCAGTTATACATGTATCCATTCTCTTTTCCCATATAGGTTGTTACAAGATACTGGCTGTGTAGTTCCCTGTGCTCTAGTAGGTCCTTGTTGCTTATCTATTTTATATACAATAGTGTGTACCTGCTAATCCCAAACTCCACATTTATCCCTCCTCCCAGTTCCCCTGCTACAGACATGGAAAACCAGCGTGTGATTCCTGAAGGAGGTCACCTGTCTGATTTCAAACCACTTTGCAAGGAACATGACAGAACGTTTCTAGCTGAGACGTTCCGTGGAGTGACCCCCATCCATGCAGAAAATCCCAAGTGACAGTTCTTCTCACGGGCTCCCTGAACTACAGCTAGATCCTCTATCGGATGGTAGGTCTGGGAGGATGACCTCAGGGTTTCGTTTTGTTTGTGGTGGTTTTCTTTGAGTCCCCTCACTGATAAGACCGCCAATTTCAATGTCACGGACATAAAATTGGAGGGTACCACATGGCTGAGTAGAGTGATTTTTCCCTCACTATCTGCCCAACAAACTACTCAAAATCCTCCACGTGTTGCCTTTAGAGATCTTTCCTTTAGGAATTTTAAACTTATTTAAAAACAAGTATACTTCCCTTGAAATGGAGATATTCTTTATTTTATGGGAGTAGAGTTGACTTCTAGTGTCACATTATTTTCAGGTGTACAGCAAAGTGAGCCCTTTATACGTATACATATATCCATTCTTTTTTCCCATAAAGGTTATTCCAGACTATTGAGAAGAGTTCCCTGTGCTCTACAGTAGGTCCTTGTTAATTATCTATTTTATACGCAGTAGTGTGTATATGTTATACCCATTCTCCCAATTTATCTCTCCTCTGCTGTGGTCCCCCTCTGGTAACCATAAGCTTGATTTCAAAATCTGTGTGTTTATGTCTGTTTTACAACTAAGTTCTTTTGTATTATTTTTATTAGATTCCACATACAAGTGATACCATATAATGTTTGTCTTTCTCTTTGACTTAACTTCACATATGATAATCTCTACGTCTGTCCATGTTCCCGCAAATGGCATTCTTTATTCTTTTTTAGGGGCTGAGTAATATTCCATTGTATACAGGTACCACATCTTCTTTATCCACTCCTCTGTGGGTGGACCTCTAGGTTGTTTTCATGTCTTGGCTATTGACAGTAGCACTGCAGTCAACATTGGGATGCGTGTATCTTTTCGAATTACGGTTTTCTCCAGATAGATGGCCAGGACTGGGATTGTTGGCTCATACGGTAGTTCCAGATTTAGTTTTTTCAGGAGCATCCATGCCGTTCTCCATACTGGTTGTGCCAATTGACATTCCCACTGACAGTGTAGGAGGGTGCCCTCTTTTGCGAAAATGGAGATATTCTTACAAAGGGTAGTTGTATTGCAATCACATTCCCAGTCTTTTAGCTGGAATTAGGAAACAAAATTGGTACTAGGGGAACAAAAGTGACAAACGTTAATGGCACTGCGATGTTGTCTGAAACCAACCCTCTGCACTCTAGAAAATACAAATATATGTGAGTCACTACTGGAATTGGAACAACAAAATCTTTGAAATTGAGGCACTTTTTGGGCATCATTACATAAAATATGTGAAGGCAAATGTTAAGCATTTTGATAACAAATGTATTATTGAAACATCTATTTCCAAAAAACACATTTGGCAACAATGGAATATGCTTATAGGGAAATGTTTTGCATCAATGTTGGGTTTATTTTTACTTCCCTCAAGGACAACTGCCAGCTTATGACTGCAAACCTACAACCTGATGGGTCAGTGCATCTTAGAAAGTAATTACGTTACTATGGAAATTCGCTTTGGGAGTGAATCGTGAAAGATTGCACCCAGCCAACCAATAGAGAAGGGTACGGTGTTTCATAGATCTTAGACGAGTTCATTGTCTTACTCCATGCATCACCTGGAGTACAATAAGACAGTATTGTTCAGGGCAGAAAGGCTTCCAATTTACATAATTCCTGCTAAAGCACAGAATATTCAGACTGCATTCCTCTGTTGGGGAGATAAAAATGAAATGCCACGTTGTGTCGTGGAGGCTGCGATGCTTCCTCTATATTTGGAAATATTAAACTAGTGTTTATGATGACATGAACTAGCTACTCAAATACCTGACCCTATATTAAGAGGAATATGCTGAGTATATAATCAGCGAGGCAGCAAAGATCCATAATTTACATAGAAAGCAAGACTGGAATTTATATGCATAGTAAAGATACACAGCAGGGCCATCTGTTGATCTGTTGTTATAATCACCACAGCTTTCTCCTCATGTCTACAAGTCAGGTCTAAGACAGGTGCCTGTTGGATGTTTCTTAAACTGACAAGGTCGCATGTTTCAGGGAGCCCAAGGAGGAAACAACTTCCACACCCCACGAACATTGCTCTTGAAAAATAATGTGCTGATTTATCTCCTTATTCATACCCCCACCCCCTTGCTCTCCCCTTTGGTAACAATAAGTTTGTGTTCTATGTCTGTGAGTCTGTTTCTATTTTGTCAATAAGTTATTTTGTGCCATAGTTTAGACTCTACATATTAGTGATCTCCTGTGGTCTTTGTCTCTCTCTTTCTGGCTTAACTTCACATAGTATGATCATCTCTGGCTCTATCCATGTTGCTGCAAATGGCATGATTTCATTTTTCATGGCTGAGTAATATTCCACTGTATACAAGTACCGTATCTTTATCCATTCCTGTCTCGGTGGACCCTTGGGTTGTTTCCATGTCTTGGCTATGGTAAATAGTGCTGGAGTGAACATTGGAGTGCGTGGATCTTTTTAAATTTTGGTTTTCTCCAGATATAGGCCCAGGAGTGGGATTGCTGAATCGTACGGTAGTTCTATTTTTAGGACCCATCATGTCATTTTCCAGAGTTCCTGTACCACTTCACATTCCTACCCACAGTGTAGGAGGGTTCTTTCTTCTCCACATCCTTTGCAAGCGCACGTGTGTGTGTGTGTGTGTGTGTGTGTGTGTGTGTGTGTCTATATATATATATCTATATATATATCTTTATCCATTCAAATGCTCTAAATTAGGAGTTTGGGATTAATAGGCACACACTACTATATATAATATAGATAAACCACAAGGACCTTCTGCATAGCACAGGGCTCTATACTCAATTGTTTATAATAACCTATCATGGAAAGAAATAGGAAATATATATATTTATAACTAAATCACCTTTCCATGTACTTGAAACTAACATTATGAATGAACTGTACTTCCATTACAAAATTAAAAAAAAAAATTCTCTAGTCCTAATGAAACAAAGAAGTCTGCCAGTGTCATGTCTGTGGCTGCCCCAGAAACCGTGGTCTCTCTCCTTTCATGGACAATGCAGCCAGATTGCACCGTTCTATTTTCAAGGAAAAATGTGGCAATCACATAGCCAATAGACCAACCCATTTTTGACAGCATCATCTAATAAACCATTTTGAAACTGTAGGTAATTTTTAGAAATTTATTATTGTTGATTTGCAATTTCACTTGCTGCTATGCAGCAAAGTGACCCAGTCATTATATGTATACGTATTTATATTTATGTATATTTATCTGTTCTTTTTCTCACATTATTCTCCATCGTGTTTTATCCATCGCAAGTGACTAGCTACAGTTCCCTGTGCTCTGCAGCAGGATCTGCTCATCCACTCCAATGCAGTCATTCACACCTACCAACCCCAAACTCCCAGTCCATACTACTCCCTCCCCTCCCCCTCCCCCTCGGCGACCAGGAGTCTGTCCTCCAGGTCCATGAGTTTCTTTTTCCGTACACAGTAGCTACATTTAATGACAGCCTCCAAGCCCCGTTTTGCCAGCGCAGATCTTTGACTGTACAGGGGCGATTCCCAGTGCAGCCTAGCGTGGGGCTCAGGCACGGAATTTCGGGAACACCCGTTCATGCTATTCCCCTGCTTACGTTTCTTAGAATCATTGAAGTATAACTTACAGTAGTACATTTGTTTCTGGTGCGCGGTATTTTTATAGATGAGATCTCATTTAAAGTTACTGCAAAATAAAGGCTGTATTCCCAGTGTTGTGCAATAGAGGCGTGTATCTCTTTCATAACAGAGTAGTTGTCACCTTGGCACCCCCCCACCCCCTTATTCCGGAGCGCCCCCTCCCCTCCCTCTCCCCACGGGTCACCGCTAGTTTGTTCTCCGTATCTGTGTCTGCTTCTGCTTTGCTCTGCATGTTCGTTTGCTTTATATTTTTTTTATTTCTCTGTGCTTTTCAATTATAATGAATGAGAGTTGATTTACGGATGTTGCGTTGGTTTCAGGTGTACGGCAGAGTGATTCATTATACATTCACACACATCCGTTCTCTCTCAGATCCTTTTCCCACCTAGATGATCACAGAATATTGGGTAGAGGTCCCTGTGCTAGACGGCAGGTCCCTGTTGCCCAGTCATTCCATAGACCTCACTGTGCACGCGCCAACCCCACACCCCCAGGCCATCTCTCCCGACCTTTGTCCCCTTTGGTGACAACAAGTTTGTTTTCTGCGAGTCTGTTTCTGTTCTGTAAATAAGTTCCTTTATATCCCTTTTTTTTAAGACCACGTATAAGCGATGTTTTAGATCCTTGTCTTTCTCTAGTTCACTGAATACCCTCTAAGTGCATGTCATTGCAAAATGGCAACGTTTCGTCTTTTATCGTATCAGCCCTTTTTATCTTCTCTCAATTTAGCCAATTCTCCTTTTTCCTCTGTTGCATTTTACATCTAATCTGACCCCCGTACATACGCTGTCAAAGTCCGTTTTAATCTCTTGGATCGTAACTACATAACATTAAAAGTAAACTGCAGGCATAAACAGTGTTAACTGATTTGTCTATAACTCGCTGTAAAACTGTATTGGTTTCAGTTTCCCTTTATGTATCAAAGAGATGAAGCTTTTCATATGCAGAAAAAAATTTTTTTTGGTGACTCTCACTTAAAGTTTGTATGCATCAAATTTGAGGTGATAACTATTCTCAGTGATGAATAGAAGAAGTAATTATTCAGTGATGTATTTGCCTTAAAATAAGGAGCATAATAATGAACTTTAGGACAAAACACTCAGTACACAAGGGAAGTTACGTTCAGACAAGATTTTCAAATATTATTGCCTTCCAAGGGAAACAAAAAAAGTGCATAAATGAATACATCAATGAGGTATTAGTCATTTTTTGCAATTTTCAGTTATACTTGATTTACCGTGTTCTGTTAGTTTCTGCTATACAGCAAAGTGACCCAGTCATATGTATATATACATTCTTTTTCTCATATTATATTCCATCATGTTCTATCGCAAGAGACTGGATAGAGTTCCCTGTGCTGGACAGCAGGACCTCACTGCTGATCCATTCCAAATGTCATAGTTTGCATCTACTGACCCCAAACTCCCCGTCCCTCCTACTCCCTCTCCCTCCCCCTTGGCAACCACAAGTCTGTTCTCTATGTCTGTGAGTCTGTTTCTGTTTTGTAGATAGGTTCATTTGTGCCCTATTTTATTGTTTTATTTAGACAATTTTTTTTTTTTTTTTTGCCGTTTAGGGCTGCACCTGCAGGGTATGGAGGCTCCCAGGCTAGGTGTCAAATTGGAACTGTAGCTGCTGGCTTGCACCACAACCACAGCAACAAGGTATCTGGGCTGTGTCTGCGACCTACACCACAGTTCACTGCAATGCTGGATCCCTGGAAGCCAGGGATCGAACCTGCATCCTCATGGTTACTAGTCGGATTTATTTCTGTTACACCACAGTGGGAACTCCAATTTGTGCCACATTTTAGATTGCACGTATAAATGATATCATATGGGATTTGTCTTTCATTTAGTATGAGAGTCTCTAGTTCCATCCATGTTGCTGCAGATGGCGTTATTCTGTCCTTTTTGATGGCCAAGTAGTATTCCATTGTGTATATATACCACGTCTTCTTAATCCATTCATCTGTCAATGGACATTGAGGTTGTTTCCATGTCTTGACTATTGTGAATAGTGCTGCAGTGAACATAGGGGCGTATCGATCTTTTGAGTGAAAATTTTGTCTGGATATATACCCAGGAGTGGGATTGCTGGATCATATGATAGTTCTGTATTTAGTTTTCTGAGATACCTCCATGCTCCTTTCCATAGTGGTCACGTTAATCTTGCAATGGGCATTGATGCTGCAATGGTTCCTCTTCCTGCAGCTTTGCATGGTAAAGACAAAGTGGCCTGAGTACCCACAGGCAACTTCAAGTGACAACCCGGGAAGCCCCCCAGCCCTCTGAACACTGGCATCAAGCCCCAAGCAGGCATCCGCAGAAACATGTGAGAACCTCAAACGGCCAGTGAAGGGGTGAAGCCTGAAACCCATATTCACAGAGTCATTTTTACCAGCCACGGATGTGCCGCCGTGTGGGCCCTTTCTCATCTCTGTGCAACACCCACCTTTAGAAACTCCCCACCTGGATGGACATCTTTCTGTAGAGTTGACTTCACCCTATTCTTATGTCTAAAACTGTCGGGAAAAAAATAGCATTACTGGGCTATAGGGAGGGAGCTGCAAAAACAGCTATCCAGAAGGTCCTATTTTCAGTTCCTACCTTTACCCAGGGAAGTCAGGTGCGAAGGATACTATGAATAGTTCTGTGTTGACCACCATGAGCCTGCCTCCTAACAGACTTCTGTTCACACTGTAGAGCCCAGAACTGGGATACAATACTTATCCTGTCCACATTTTCTAGAAGAACAAATGTCAGAGGCTTCGATCGGTGCCTTTAAATTAATTTTTGAAGAGATGATGGATTTACCAGTGTGAAAAGCATAATGCATGTTTGTCCACAGCCAAGAGTCTTTATATAGGCACACAAAGATTGACAGGTGCCTTGGAGGAGGGGGAAAAAAAAAAACCCAAAGCACTGTGATTTAGTTAACAGATTGAGGGCCAGAACGAAATAATACACATTGGTGTGTGTGTGCACCAGTGTAAAAATAACAACAAGAGGATGGAAGTGGGAACTCGTAGACATGAAAGAGAAAAGGAACCAAAAATCTGCCTCCAGAAAATCTGCAAAATGTTTTCTGGACTCTTTAGATAGAACTCATAAAAATTAAATACTTTTTAAATTGAAAGCAGTTTATTTATAATGTTGTGTTAGTTTCTGGTGTACAGAAAAGGCACACACACACGTGTATATGTACTCACGCAGATATAGATGTGTGTATAACTGAAGATATATATATATATATATGAAATATGCATATCTTTTCCAGATTCTTTCACATTATAGTTATTATAAGATATTGAATGTAATTCCCGGTGCTATTATTTATAGTAGTTTGTATCTGCTAAATCCCAAACTCCTAATTTATCCACCCCATTTCCCCTTTGGTAACTGTAAGTTTTTTTTTCCCCCCATGTCTGAAAGTCTGTCGCTGTCTTGTGGGATAAATAAAACTCATTTTTGTCATATTTTACATTTTACCTATAAGTGATATCATATAGTATTCATCTTTCTCCCTCTGACTTAATTGATTTAGTGTGATAATCTCTAGGTCCATCCATGCTGCTGCAAATGGCATTATTCATTCTTTTTTTTATGGCTGAGTAATATTCCATTATATATATATATATATATATATATATATATATACACCAAGTATTCTTAATCCATTTCTTTGTCAGTGGACATTTGGGTTGCTTCCGTGTTTTGGCTATCGTGAATAGCGCTACTGGGAACTTTGGGGTGTGTGTATGTTTTCAAAATAAGGTTTTCATCTTTTCTGAATATATACCCAGGAGAAAATAAATACTGATTGATTCATTCATTCATTCATTCATTCATTTTAGAGCTGCACCTGCGACATGTGGAAGTTCCCAGGATAGGCATCAAATGGGAGCTACAGCTGCCGGTCTACACCACAGCCACAGCAACGCTGGATCCTTAACCCACTGACCGAGACGAGGGATCAAACCTGCATCCTAATGGATCCTAGTTGGGTTCGTTAGCTGCTGAGCCACAAAGGAACTCCAAAAATACTGATTTTTGAAATGAAGGAGTGTTCTACTTATTCCGTCCTCTAAAATGTTCTAGCTCTGAGTTTTGGGATAATCATTGATTTTTTGTGCAGCTCAGTGTTTGCTTCTGTCAAATGATCATATCTGCCTCAGAACAGCTGAAGAAATAGAAATAAGATAAAAAGCACCTTAGGCAGTGGGCAGAACTTGGCCCAATAAGCAGTTAAAAGCCCCACAACTTCTTCTTCTTATTATTATTATTACTCTTATTATTACTACTACTCCAGATAATCTAACCTGTTTAATTTTGTGTAAAGGGAACTAGAGGCAGGAGAAAAGCATTAGAACAAGATTAAGCACTTCAATTATTTTCCCAGAATTAACTATTAGCTAAGTGATCTTGAATCCATGGTCCAGTGTAGGAGTTTTCTCATTGTGTAAAATGGAGAAGTTATATGAACTTATCTTCAGCGTTTGTGTAAGCTGTGACACGACAAGATTTTGCTATCTATGCTCTCCAAGAAGACTCAACCGAGCACCGGAGGCTGCTTAATTGGAGTCATGACCAATTAGCTTCTTGTTCTGGAAAGACAGGACTCCCTCTGGCTGAATTTTCACTCCAGCTCTTCTTGGTTAAGTCAAGGTGACATCTTAAATCTCATAGACTCTTAAACTATGTTCACACATAAAATCGCATGTGTTTTCTCTGGGCACATGAGCAAAGCTTACAAACATCACATCGATGTCCTGCAGTCACGAATAAAACGTGAGACTGACCCTTTGTTAATGTCCCTTTCTCCGTTAATTTTACGAGTTCTTCTTTATTTCATTTTTTTAAGAGGAAGCCTGGAAGAGAGGGCTTCCATAGACACATCGGTGAAATGAATCTCCATCTCAGGACGGGCTTGTCAGGTTGGTCAGTCGCATCAGAATGCCAGGCTGCAGCGCTTAATTCAAGGCGAGGAGAAATCAGAACGGGGCGTGAGGGAAAGTCTGGGATGTCAGAATCGAAAGGGCTGATGACAGAGTGAACGCAGAGTGGGTACACCTGACATTTAGAGGAAGACCTTGAAAAAGATGGTGGATTTCCAAAAAGTGCCCAGTGTAAAAAAAAAAATGTGATTTAAAGGTTTGGTAACCCCAATTTAAAATGATCGGCTAAGCGTTTCGACATGTACGTATAATACGCGGTAGCTGGGTCTGTACCAAGGTATGAAAATTGGACTCTGTGTGCAGTTCAAGGCATTGTGATTCTTTGCAACACTGCATCTTGTTAATATGTATTTTAATAAAGCATAGTATTTACAATGTGTTGGTTTCCGATGTACAGCAAAGTGACTTTATATACATATGTATTCTTTTTCATATTCTTTTGCATTATGGTTTATCATGGGGTATTGAAGGTAGTTCCGTGTGCAGCACAGTGGCACCTTGCTGTTGATCCATTTTGGTGCCTAAAAACAGAAGGTGATTTTGGTTTTTGCATCGGCTCATCCCAAACCCTCAGACCTTCCCTACCCCCCACCCCCTTGACAACCACAAGTCTGTCCTCTGTGTCTGTGAGTCCGTTTCTGTTCTATAGATAGGTTCATTTGTGTCCTATTTTAGATTCCACTTAGAGGGCATATCATATGCTATTTGTCTTTATCTGACTTACTCCACTTGGTATAATAACCTCTAGGTTCACTGATGTTGCCAGTGAAATTGTTTCATTCTTTTTCATGGATCAAATCTGCATCTTTGCAATTTAAAAAATTAGGTTTTGGCTATTATGCATGACCTCAAAATTTAACTGCCCTTCCTACACAAGGTCCCCGCTGCCCATTTTGTAGCAGACACCAGGCACTTTTTTATCTCTTGTGAATCATGTCAAAATGATAATAAAAAAGAAAGCTTAGGTGTGTGCGTATGTGTGTCTGGCGGAGAGCTGCTCTAAGAACACGCTTCTAAAACTGGTCTTTTGAAAAGACTGTGTATGTATGACTGGGTCATTTTGCTGTACAGCGGAAATTGGTACAACATCATAAATCAACTATAAAGAAAACTTTTTAAACTTGTCTTTTTTGATTTCAAACATGGATTGTGGGATGGCCCTATAGAGATGGGTATGCAAATTTTGATATGTGTACACGAGCGTGGAGACAGAATTAGAAACTTTAAGTGTAGGCGTGAAGAAGAGAAAGAGGAAGAAATGGATTGTCCAGAATCCAAGGCAAAGAGAATGACGTCAGGTACCATCTTTTTGTTACATTTTATTCACTGCCACCTGACAAAGGTCTGTTTTACAGGAGCAGACTAATGTTCATTCAGTTTTGTAGAGCTTCGATTGTGGTGCCCAAAAACAGAGGGTGATTTTAGCGTCACCTTTTTCATCTTTCTCTTCTCTTGATGTCCCTAAACACCTTCCAGAACTTGTGTCTCTGCTCCTCGCCCACCCGCCTCTGGCCAGATAAAACCCCCAAACACCAAAGCATTTTTAGGTCGCAATTGCCGGGTTATCTGTTCACCTTGAGGGAATCCAGTTTTCCTCTTATAGCAACGACTCGATTTCACAAACTCCTTCCATCAAGAGGATGGATAGCTGAAGCAATAAAATATCAAAGCATCATCTGCTTGAAAGAAATGTTGCAATGCATACAATGTCTCATCACCGCGTAAACAAAACACTGCTTCTGTAAGCACATGTTCAGACATGGAAATAGCCTCATTATACACCCCAGTGGCAATACTGTTTGCTAAAAAGGCATTCAATATTCCATATACGTCCATTACCAGTTATGTATGTGCCACTGTATATGTACATGTTGCATACATAGGTACCGATATTTGCATCCATGTGTAGGAAAAATGAGAAACTTCCGAGTGAAAGATTCTGAAATTTGAAAAGTGGGAGTTCCTGTCATGGCTCATCATTAACAAATCTGACTAGTATCCATGAGGACGCAGGTTCAATCCCTGGCCTCGCTCAGTAGGTTAAGGATGCAGCGTTGCCATGAGCTGCGGTGCAGGTCACAGATGCAGCTTATTTTTGGCATTGCTGTGGCTGTGGTGTAGGCTGGCAGCCGTGGCTCTGATTTGGCCCCTAGCCTGGGAACCTCCACAGACTACGGGTACAGCCCTAAGAAAAGACCAAAAAAGAAAAAGAAATCAGGAATATTTACGGCAAGTCACATTCAGTTCACGATGACAAAACATCAGGGTTAAAGTAAAACAAACTTCACCTGAAGAGTATTTCCTTTATGAATTATGTAAGTGATTGGGGCATTTAAAAAATTTATTGAATTATAGTTGATTTACAATGTAAATCAGTTTCTGCTGTACAGCCTAGTGACCCAGTCATACATATATATATGTTCTTTTTTCCATACTATCTTCCATCATGTTCCAACCCAAGAGACGGGACATAGTTCCCTGTGCTGTACACTAAGACCCCAGTGCTTATCCATTCTAAGTGTCATAGTTTGGCATTTAAAAAAAATCTTTCTTGGAGTTCCCACTGTGGTGCAGCGGAAACGAATCTGACCAGTATCCATGAGGATGGGGGTTTGATCCCTGGCCTCGCTCAGTGGATCGGAGATCCAGTGTTGCCACGAAACGTGGTGTAGGTCGCAGGCACAGTTCTGATCTGGCGTTGCTGTGGCTGTGGCTAGGCCAGCAGCTCTAAGTCCCATTTAACCCCTAGCCTGGGAACCTCCATATGCCGCGGGTGTGGCCCTAAAAAGCAAAAAAAGAAAAAAAAAATCCTTCTCAAGATGCTAAGGGCACCGCTGGTGCTTTATTTCAGTCTGCCTGTGGAGGTTTGCTCTGGGTATATGCCTTTTGCTCTAAATTCTTATTGTGAAAATAATCACAAGCGCGTGAACAAATACACACTAATGAGAAGTGTGTGTCAGTTTGATTTTGCAGACAAAGCTCCTTACTCAGAATCAAGTTCCTGGCAAAAGATACTGGAGGTAAAGTTGAAAGAGATGGCACAGATAAGCAGGTTACCATCTCTGCTTCACTGTGATTGACGCAGGCAGGGTCCCTTTTATTCCCCACGGAGACAGGATATTCAGGAAAAATAAACTACAGCACCGAGAAAAGTATCACCAGGCGATGAAACTAAATCCTTACGGCTGTTTACTCCCTTGTAAGTTGTTTATCCTCTGCTTTTAAATGGATTTCTCTTTTATCTGCGGATGGTGCCGTGGAATATTTGTAAGAAAGTCCCCGCTGAAAGGAGACGGTCTTTGAGTCTGACGAATTAGGTGCTTGCTCAGTTGTTTGGATGAAGTTGTTTTAAGCAGTGATTTCCATTGCTCTCATGCTCTGAGTGGGCGTGCGTCCTTCCCGACATTTAGGCACAAACGGCCGTGAACGTGGAAGCCAGTCCCGCACCCGCAGGGGCACACAGCTTGCTGCTGTGGACTGGGAAGTCCACGAGGGAATGTTCACGTGTCTGGAAGGAGACGTCAGCCATTCGTCCTGGCCCATCACGCGTGCCCTCTGGCTCTCCGGTGCCTTCGTTACTTGCTTCTCCCGAGAATCGTGAATGTTTTCCTTGCCCGACGCCGCTGTCTTTGCACTCCCCTCAGTTTGGAGAATTGATGGGGTGAGGTCAGTAGCTCTGAACCCTGGCTCCTATTTTATCAGAATTGTTTAAGTAATTTGATGATAGTAATAAGGATGAGAGGGCAGAAAATTGCTTCCATTTTCAGTCCTTCCAAATGCTAAGACGGCGTAAATTCAGACTGTCAGCCACACACGTCTAAGAAACTATGGAAAATGGACATCTGTTCGTGGGTAGCAATTGTACACTTTTTTTTTTTTCCCCTGTCGCCGATGCACGCAAGTCAAGATGCAGTTATTTCACCTGCGAGGGTGCGGCTGCCTCCTGTTGTCACGCCGCTGTTTCTGTCACAAACAGCCTCAGGACTCATGAATTCTTCTAACCGGGACGGCCCTTTTTAAAGACCCCGATCTTCCCTTAATAACGGAAAAATGACTCCTTTTTAAGCCGTGCATGGGAAAGCCCACCAAAATTCTGCGGGCATCCATCTCCTGAATTTCGAGCAACTCTGACAAAGAGGATCCTGTGAAAATAGTACTGTTTAGTGCGTCCATCCAACCTGCCATATTCGTGCTGGATCTTCTGGACCCATCGGTGAAAACTGTCAAGAGTGCCGTGATCCCCAAGGCTGAGCGCTTCCTTCACAAAGCAGAGGAGGTTTCACACGGATTATCCAGCGAGACTGGGCGCGTTCAGGGCGCGGTGTGGCCAGAGACGGTGTGTATATATGTATGTATCACTTTGCGGTACAGTGGAAATTGAACCAATGCTGTAAATCAACTTCATTTTTAAAAAATTTAAAAATAAATTTTTAATTTAATTTAAAAATGTATTTAGAGAAAATTTTCTTGAAGAAAGGGACTATCCTAGCATATTTAGAAGAAAGAACTCCAGGGCAATGAAAAACGTACGATATTCTTCAAAAAATACCTTCTGCATTTTCTGATTCAAATTGACATCAGGCTCACAAAACCTGACTCATCTCCTCACAACTTCCAATGGAAAATGGTGTGAGTTCTTATTAAACTTGGAAAACAGGGAGTTCCCATCATGCCTCAGTGGATTAGGAGTCCGACTGGTATCCACGAGGAGGTGGGTTGATCCCTGGCCTCGCTCAGAGGGTTAAGGATCCGGCGTTGCCATGAGCTGTGGTGTAGGTGGCAGATGCAGCTCGGATCCCGCGTTGCTGTGGCTGTGGCGAAGGCCGGCGGCTACAGCTCCTGTTAGACCCCTAGCCTGGGAACCTCCACATGCAATGGGTGCAGCCCTAAAAAGACCAAAAAACAAAAAACGGAAAAACATGGAAAACAGGTAAACAAGGAAGGAAATTATTGGGATGGTCTCTTAGAATTCTGCCAGCTTCCCAGGCAGAGATATGAGATGTGAACGACGTGAGCGGGAATAAACCTGCAAATTGTCTTGACTTCCAGTGAGTCAGCTGGTCTCTGAATTCCAAGGTCAGCTGGAGACCCAAGGGTTGCTTTGTATTTTGATCTTGCCGTTGCTTCCTGTCTTCTCTTTGAGGAGCAGTTAGAAACGTGCAGAAAACCTAGATATGCCCAGAGATGCTGTGAGACAGCTATCTGTATTGTCCTGTCTCTCGGCTTCTTCCTCTTTCTTCCTCTGCCTCCCGCACCCACTTCTGCTTTCTCCTTGGAGTCCTTCCTGAATGAGTCCTTTGCCCCCGAGTCTTGGCTTCTGGAGAACTTGAACAAACAAAGCCATTTTCTTTTCCATTTTTTTTTCTTTTTACGGCCACACCTGTGGCACATAGAAGTTCCCAGGCTAGGGGTCAAACGGGAGCTGCAGCTGCCAGCCTGCACCACAGCCACAGCAACACCAGATCCAAGCCACATGTGTGACCTATGCTGCAGCTTACAGCTACACCAGATCCTTAACCCACTGAGCGAGGCCAGGGATCAAACACGCATCCTCATGGATGCTATGTCAGGTTCTTAACCCGCTGAACCACAACAGGAACTCCATGAGGTCATTTTCTAAGCAGAAGATACTTCTAAAGATCTGTTCACTGTTACATGATATTAATGTAACTCAGAAATACACATCTTCCTGATTGCTTACTGGAAGCATTACTTTGTTTTTCATTTTGTTTTGTTTTCAGTAGCAGGTTCATTTTGCTAGCTAATGGTGCAGTAAAAAATCATCCTCAAATTTGTGTGGCTTAGTCCAAATGATGGGTTATACTTTGCTCACACCATGCGGTCGGGTCTGAGAAGCCAACCCCACCTGGATCGCTCCTTTCTTATTTCTGAGGGAAAAGATCAGGAAACTGGGAAAGACACCCAACAGCTCAAGAACTTCTGGTTGGAAGTCACGGGAGGTACTCTGCTCAGACGTTACTGCCCAAACAAGATGCATGGGGCAGCTTGAAAAGGCTGTAGCATGTGGTTGTGAGGGCTGTCTTTGGATGCTATTTTCATGATACCGGGACAAGTCCCGTAGACAAGGAAACGTGCAAGCCTCACTTTGCAGAGATACTCAGCGCTGGTACAAAGAGAGACGCCCAGTCAGCTTGAAGGGCTCAAGGGGGCTCCCCATTAGTCTCCCCCGATGGTTGGTTCTCGTCTTAAGGGATGAAGGCACCAGCCCACCGTACGGAGAGGAAAAACTGAGTTCAGGGAAGGCACGTTCGTTTTGACTAGGAGGGATGGTTTATTTTGCCTAAGAGGGGTGGCCCCAGCCAACCCTCAAAAACTTCAGCTTCTGTAACCATGACAGCCAACTAGATCCTTAACCACTGGTCCCCGCTTGCGTGAAACAGGAACCATCCCCTGAGTGTGTGAGCCAGCTCTGGAGAGATTCAAGCGGAACGGGCTAAACACAGCATCCAGTATCTTCAGAGGCAGAGTGCCAGGAAATGCCCACACACTGGAGATCGTCCTGGGCCACCACCATGTCTGGGTCAGACCTGTGGCCGAGCAACAGCTCAGCCTCCTTTTGCTAGAAAAGGAAATGCGCATTTCTCTGCCAGTGGATTGTCTCCTGAGATCGGAAGGGCGAGCTCGGCAGTTCGATGCGTCTGCGAGTGAGTGGAGGTTCTTTATCTCCCCACACAATGGCCCTTGATTCTTCGACCGAATGGTCGTTGCAGTGCACCACTACCGCGGCGGACACTGAGCGCATAGGGGTAAGAAAGAAACACGTGCATATATAACGCGCTAACACCAAACAGGAGCAGAAGTCGCCCGCGTACACTTTCAGGGTTACCTAGCGCCCTGCTCTCTCAGCATCCTTCCCGGTAAGTCACTGCCGCTTTCTCGACTACGTATGATAAATGGGGAACTGGACTGGGTTTTTTTATTTACTGGGGGGAGAGGAGGGTATTTATTCTATTTCTTTTTAAAATGTTTTATGAGAGTGTGGCTGGCTTACAGGGTTGTTGCGCTACGTTTCTTCCACGCATCTCCTCATTTAGATACTCGACTACCCTGTGAAGATAGGTCCCTCCGGGTTAGAGAGAACAGTAAGAAAGTGCCTCTGTCCCAAGTAGCCAGTGACCTCAGTGGCGTAATCCATCCCAATCATGTTTCTTCATGGTCATGCCCCAAGGAGCCTTTTTCGACACTTTCCCCTCATTTCTCCTCCTCCTCCCATGAGCTGTTAGCCGTACTCTGTGCGCGTCTGGGCACCGGACGCCTGCTTGTGCTTCGGCCGGGAAAGACGCAGCAGGTGTTGACGCCTCTTGAGGTCCCAGCGCGGTCTGCTGTGGGCAGCGTTCCCTCCGGTGGAGCATGCATGGTCCAGATTAACCAGGGCGGACACAGAAGCGCTCATCCCACCTCGTTGGAGCAGGGTTTTGAACCTTCAACACAGATTTCAAGCTGCAAGGTACCAGGAAGAGGAACGGAGACTGGTCTTCGAAGAGGCTTCATAAAGTCTCGGTCCTACAGCTCGTCTCATCAAAGACTGAGCCCTCGTCTTCCTCTCCATCCGGAGTCCCTTCCAATGCAAAGTGAGAGACAGTAGAATACTGTCTGCTCCCACTGCAGGTCTGTAATTCTGTGGTTTGTCAGCCTGACCTGTGAAGAATGAGGGGAAATAACCCCGGGTTGGCTACTGTGTTTTACACGTTTACGGGGAGCGCAAGGGCTCCACTGGAGATTATTCTTTTAGTGGGTGTTTGTGCAGCTCAGCTCTTTCCCAAAGAGCTCTGTTAGCATGCCCCCCAAACTGGACCACGCCGGCCCATTCTTTGCTTTGCAGTTTTTTCATTTGCATGTAATGTGTCTCATTTTTTTGTAACTATCACCATAAAAGCCTGCCATCACTAAGACAAAAACAGCTGCAGGAGCTGACACAAACCTGTGCTCCATTTTGCCAACTCTGTCCATGACCTGGGCTGAGCCAGCTCTCAGGCGCATCAGAATGCAGAATTTTGTAGTTTTCTGCTCTTTTGTTTTTCCTGTTGTATCTTGCCAAGGTCCTTTTTGTCTAAATAGATTTCTGTAAATATCTAACAGCTCAGTACAGTTCAGAGTATCAACTTTGTTATCATTATCCGCTCCGACGCTATGTTTTTTGTTTGTTTTGTTTTTTGGAAAGAAAAAGAAAAAAATCAAAACACCTATTTCCCCATCTCTGTGTTGAAAATTTCTCCAGTAAAGATCAGGAAAAGAATACCTGTGTTTCGATACAGATAAACACTATTTTAGTCTCTGGGCTGTTTCTATCATCACGAAAGGAAGTTCAATTACTTTAGTCTGCAGATGAATGTAGATTCGGCCAGCCAGTCAGGTTATCTTTCACTTTAATACATTAATACAGCTTTAAATGCATATCTTTACTTAGCCTGCGAGTGGAAAGGCTCTGTATCAATAGAGCAGCCTGGAGCCTGTATATACGCTGACAACCTTTTGTTTTGAAGGCTTGAAATAAAATGAAGATTAAGCCTGATTTCTAGAAAAATTGGAAAAAGGCCTTGAGAAAACTAGACGTTGCTCCAGTTGGAGAAAGAATAATACCGTGTGCCACACCTGATGTAGTTTAATCATGTCATATAAAGAGTAAAATGTGGACTGTTTTCTAAAAGCATTGAAAGACCCTTTTGACAACAGCTGTGTTTGGAAATGTAGGGGACGGCTTGTCAGCTCGAATACAGCCTCCCTGCGACGGAACAGCAAGCTGGCGTCCTGTGCATCTTCATAATACCTTTAACGCTAGGACAGAGAAAATGACAGCAGTGACCTCTTATTTTTCATCCAATTTTGAGGTGTTATCCTGTCCAGTTTTTTTGTGTGTATGCGCCTGTCTTTGCAAAAATAAAATAACGTTATACATATGTATATATTTACATTTATATTTAAAATGTGGAGTAAAATGTTTCCAACCATGAAATACTTAGTGGTCTGAATACTGTGTCTGTGGCATCAATAAGAGGTACCTTGGAAAGTGCTATGGAAGTTCCCATTGTGGCTCAGTGGGTTAAGAACCCAAGGTGCTGTCTGAGAACATGCGGGTTCAATCCCTGACCTCGCTCAGTGGGTTAAGGGTCCAGCATTGCCCCAAGCTGTGGGATAGGTTGCAGTTGCAGCTTGGATCCAGCGTGGCTGTGGCGTAGGCTGTAGCTGCAGCTCCGATTTGACCCCTAGCCCAGGAACTTCCATATGCCGCAGGTGCGGCCGTTAAAAGAAAAGGAGAGGAAGGAAGGAAGGAAGTGCGATGGTCAGTTAGTTTCCATTTGCGCCACAAATGCAAAAAGGACTCTGTGACGAAATGAATGTTTCTGCCCCTCTGCCCGACCAGACTCACACACTGAAGCCTAGATCTGTGACGTGACATTATTTGGAGATAAGGCTGTTGGAAGGGATTAAGGTTATGAGACTGGAGCCCTTAGGAGTGGGATTAGGGCCCACATAAGGAGATGGAAAGGGCCAGGAGTTCTCTTTAAGAAGAAGACGGCCACGTGCGAGCCAGGAAGGGAGTCCTCACAAAACGGGAACTGTTGCTCTTAGACTTCCCAGCCTCCAGCTGTGTAAGAAATAAATACTTACTGTTTAAGCCACGCCATCCGTGCATGGTCTTGTGTCAGAGCAGCCCAAAGAGACTAAGACATACTCCCATCTTGGACCCTACCTGTTGTCATGGAAAAAAAACATGATACCTAGAGTTGTACCTGCAATGAGGTGGACGCGTGGACCAGCTGTTGATGTTCTTCACTGTTCATTTCGAGTCAAGATTTTATCTTTTCTGTGATCCTTACGGAGCTGAATATGTTGACCACCGATTAAAAGGAGACTGAAAATGGGAGACCTCTCTTATGTGCGTATTTTCTTATGCTTTCATCTCCGTGTTCACATCCAATCCCATTATAGACGCTTCCCAAGAAGGGGATCCAAACACGTGTCCTGTTTGAAGAGTGTGCACAGCCCATTTCAGTACGTTCTTTGGCTCGACAGTAACCGTATCCCTTTTCCATGAATTTGACGGTCATATTTCATGATGGTTATTCCCACTTAATGGATGCGGCACCAAGATGGGAACAGTCACGTCGTCCTATCTCTGCCTTCAGCCGGTTCATTCCTGTTCTTCTTCCCATGAAGAGCAATGGCAGAGAAAGGAGCTTTGGCTTAGGCCAGAACGTGCATTCTCCGGCCTTTCACCTCGAGATCGCACCGTGGACCTGCCGCTCGCCTCCCCCAACTCTCCTGGTCCATCGACAGATGCATGGATTCAGAAGAGGTGGGACATACCACACATGGAATACTACTCAGCCATCAAAAAGGACAAACTGATGCTGTTTGCAGCAACATGGTTGGAACTAGAGAGTCTCCTGCAAAGTGAAGTAAGTCAGAATGAAAAGGATAATGATTGTGTGGTAACACTTCTACGTGGAATCGAAAACACGGCACAAATGAACCTACCTGCAGAACAGAAACAGATCACGGACATGGGGGGCAGACTTGTGTCTGCCAGGGGGGACGGGGGAGGGAGGGGTGCTGATGGGGAGTGTGGGGTTGGTAGACACAAAGTGTTTTGTTTAGAACAGATGGGTGAGTGGGGCCTGCTCTACAGCACAGGGAACTGTATTTAGTCTCTTGGGTAAGAACCTGATGGGAAATGAAAAAAAATATGGGTGTCGATGGGTGGCTGGGTCCCTTTACTGTACAGACAAAAGTGAAGGAACCTTGTAGATCAACTATACTTTAATGAAAAAAATTTTTAAAGTGTGATTTTGGCAGTTTGGGACCAAACCCCCAATCCATCCCTCCGCCCCAGTCTGTCCCCTTGGGTAACCATACATCTGCTTTCTCAGACTGTGAGTCTGTTTCCGCTTTGTAAATAAGTACACTTGTACCACTTTTTTTTTTACTTCCACGTATAAGTGATATCCTGTCTTTGTCTCTTTGGACTTGCTTCACTTAGTATGAGAATTCTCCCTTGTCTTTTTAACGCACATCAGATTCTTGAATGAAATCCCAGCTCAACACACATTTGAGCCTAGATCCTGTTTGTGTGTCTGCTCCACAGCCGGTTCAGGTTCCGGGTAATAAAATTCTCATCGCAGTCGTTGGGTTCCCGCAGCACCATGGCAGTTCCAACGACGTAGGCGAGGGAGCTGGGCAGGAAGGGAAGCGCTGCAGACAAGCCTGGGCCTCTGTCAGTTTTCACGGATGCTTCCCATCAAAACGTCAGGCAGAGCGAATGCACGCCAGAGAGGTTCCGTGTCCACTCCGGGCACCAAGGTTCAAATCTGGCCTTTCATCTCTTATCCCGCTGCAGTGTACTCCGTGCTGACCGCATCTGCCTGGAGAGAATGAGCACAAAGTGAGAGCCAGGAAAAGCAGCAAGGCATGGCTGGCCGTGTGGACGGGACATTTTGATCACCAGCTCAGTTAATTCAGGAGCACGGGGCAGGAGGCTGTGGCTTGGGTACCCGCACAGCTTATGCTGCTGAGCAGTCAAGGCTGACAACTGTGGCCTCTTGCTTTTAAGGAGCAGCTCCTCCAGATGTGCGCTGGGAAATCACAGCATTGTCACCTAGCAACCAGTTGTCACCCAGAATGATGGATGAACTGGAAACTCTGGGGTGTGTTCGGACAGGCCCTCTTACGTGCCTTACTTTCTCAAAGGAAGATGCTCCTTGGATCTAGTACCGATGTGGCTGTGACATAGGCTGGCATCTCTAGCTCTGATCCCACCCCTAGCCCAGGAACCTCCATATGGCGCGGGAGTGGCTGGGAAAAAAAAAAAAAATTAAGCATGTACCCACTGAGTCCCTATGACCTTGGCACCTGGGAAGGGCGTCTTATCATCCAGGGAGAACCAGCACGGACATCCCGGCAAGGCTGACATTTCGTCTTCATTTTTAACACGAACACGCTTTACTTGGGGTCAGTGATACTGGACTGATGAAAGCAGATGTACCATGTAGGTCTGACAGGCCACGATCAGGCACCACATTCAAGTTAACTCACGTATAAGCCCGAGTGCCATCGCCAGAGCTCAGGATGGGAGCGTTCCTTTCATCACAGCCACGTAGCTCTCAGGTGTGATGCGGGCGCTGCTCCCTGGGGTGGACCTGGGGTGTCAAGCTGGCTGATGTTCTCCACCCTCTTTGTTGGGGGGCTGGGGGGGTTCCATTGTACCCAAGTCAGGGGCTCCTTTCCAGGGGTTGCTGTTGTTCTGGGGGGGAGGAGCTGGGGACGTCTTCAGAGGTTGCACGGTTCCCAGACCTGCTTCCTTTGAGAGTACGGGGTACCGTCCTGAGAGCCGGTTGTTTTTTTTCCGGGACAGGAACGCTTCTGTATCCGAATCACAGAGCGGGGTGTTGCCTTCCGGGGTTTCTGCCATAACCTGCCGGGGGAGGCTGTTAGTGCTGGAGGTTCACGATTCCCATACGACGCTGGCTGGGGTCCTTGCTGGGTCTGCCCCCCAACCCAGAGCCTGGGGACCCAGCGGCTGCTAGATCTCCGTTTCTTGTGTGTGTTGCGTGGGGGGGGCTTGGCTAGATCTCTTGGTCTCATAGGGATCTCTCCAGGTGGCTGGTGGTCTTGGCTTGCCTTGCACGTGGGTGGGGGTGTCCAGACTGGGGGTCCAGCCATCATCTCTGGCAAATAGGTGGTTTGAGCTTGTGACTTTTAGGAGCAAATGAACCGCCGGAGATGGCAGCTCGTTACAGGTGCATCTGACCTCCCAGCCCCTGTGGGTGGGCGTCTCTGAGCCCTTCGCTCCCGTTCGTGGTTTTCCCGGGGAGGATAATAATACTCCCTTGTACGTGTCAGGACCGGTACATTCTGCACCGCTGCATCCTAGAATGCCCCATCGCCTCGAAATCTCTTCTACTGTTCCTTGCCAAATACAGCACCATTTCAGAGGTGAATGTTCCCATACCAGTTGCAGGAACCCTCAGGTTTTTTGTTTCTCTTGTTTTACTGAAGTACAGTTGCTTTACAGTGTGCTGAGTTTCTGGTTAGCAAAGCCATTCAGGCACAGATATATAGCTACAGATACAAATGTAGATATAAGTTGGTTTTCATATTCTTTTTTTAATCGTGGTTTATTACAGGATATTGAATATACATCCCAGTACGGCCTTGTTGGGTATCGATTTTATACGTAGTAGTCTGTGTGTCTGCTAATCCCGCACTCCTCGTTTATCCCTCCCCACCATGCCCCTCTGGGAAACTAAAGTGTGTTCTCTATATCTCCGAGTCTACTTCTGTTTTACAAATGGGCTCATTTGTATTATGAGCCCGACATATAAGTGATATCATATGGTAATTGTATTTCTCTTTCAGACTTACTTCACTGAGGGCAGTAATCTCTAGGTCCATCCATGTTGCTGCAGATGGCATTATTTTGTTCTTTTTTATGGCTGAGTAATATTCCGCTGTGTATATATGTACCACATCTTCTTTATCCATTCCTCCGTCAGTGGACATTTAGATTGTTTCCGTGTCTCAGCTATTGTACGTAGTTTTCCCGTGAACAAAGGGGTGCATGGATCTTTTTGAATGAAAGTTTTGTTCAGATAGATGCCCAGGAGCTGGATTGGGGGATCGCGTGGTAGTTCTATATTTAGTTTTTTGAGGAACCTCCATACTGTTCTTCATCGTGGCTGAGCCAACCTACATCCGCACCAAAAGTGTCGGGGGGTTCCTGAGTTTTAGATGCAATATCCGCCAGCTATGCAGTTCTTCCTTGAAATACACTCCTAGCCTCTAGGGAGAACAGCTGCAGCCTCCAGAAAACAAGAAGAAACACCACATGCAAATCATAACCCTTGCCCCTTGCTGCTCTCCCTCCAGATCAATTCCCAGACTTTTAAAAAACTCTTCCTGGAGTCCCTGTGTGGCTCAAAGGGAGTAAGAAACTGACCAGTATCCATGAGGATGTGGGTTCAATCCCTGGCCTCGCTCAGTGGCTTAAGGATCCAGCGTTGCTGTGAGCTGTGATGTAGGTTGCAGATGTATCTCGGATCCTGCATTGCTGTGGCTGTGGTGTAGGCTGGAAGCTGCAGCTCTGATTCGACCCCCAGCCTAGGAGCTCCCATATGCCACAGGTGCAGCCCAAAAAAGCCAAAAGAATTTTTTTAAATAAAGAAAAAAGTAAAACCTTTCTCCTACTCTCTTCTCTCCTTGCTATACTTTCAGTCAAAGAATAGCAGTTACTGAATTGATCATGAAAAAGTCAAAATTATCATAGTCACACCAACCCTGAGGAAAACCGAAAGCTAAGAACTGGGTGGGAGAGTGCAGAGAAGATAATGTGGAGCTAGCAAAGCTCCAACAAGATTTTTGAAAAGAAGACAGACATTCTCAGTACAGATATACAAACAAGGGGAAAGCCACAAGTGGAAAGTTAAGAAATGGGAAGCAGAGAAAGAGAAAAAACTGTAATGAATTTGAGGACACGTTTGTGAGTAAGCAAACAACACATTTATGAAAAATGACTATTATGTGATGATAAAACTGGTGAAAATGGATCCAAAATGGTATATAATCTGTAACTGCTTTTCTTGGAATAATACAAAGATTCAAAAAAAAAATAAATAAACAGACACCTCCCATTACTCAAAGGAAGTAGCTTATCCAAGTGATTTTATAGAAAATAGCCTACTAAAGCTTCAGAGAAAATGTTATTCCAGTGATTTTTGTTTTTAGCCAGGATCAGAGCCCTGAAAGGAGAAATTTGGAAATCTATGGAGTGTAAATGGCAAAAACACCTGGACAGACAGCACAAACATTTGACATTAACTCACCTGTGAAAGTTGCCTTGTGTCAATTTCCGACAGTATTGTTTTAAAATCCCAAGTCGGGGAGTTCCCGTCCTGGTGCAGGGGAAACAAATCCGACTAGGAACCATGAGGTTGCAGTTGCGATCCCTGGCCTTGCTCGGTGGGTTAAGAGTCTGGCATTACCGTGAGCTGTGGTGTAGGTTGCAGGCACAGCTCGGACCTGGTGTTGCTGTGGCTGTGGCTAAGGCCGCCACCTGCAGCTCAGATTCAACGCCCAGCCTGGGAACCTCCATATGCCGCAGGTACAGCCCTAAAAAGCAAAAAAAATAAATAAGTAAAAAATCCCAAGTGGGGCGTGAATCTTGATCTCTTGCTCTTTGAAGCTCAGTAAATAGGTTTAATTTAGGAATATAATATTTTTTTAATTTTTAATTTCGAGTATACTTGATTTACAGCGTTGAGCCATTTTCCTCTGTACGGCAAAGTGACCCAGTCTTACACAGATATACATTCCTTTCTCCTATTATCTTCCAAACTGGTCTGTCCCAAGAGACTGGATAGAGTTCCTTCCCTGTGCTGGACAGCAGGACCTCACCGCTTATCCATTCTCAGGGTCGTAGTTTGCATCCACTGACCCCAGACTCCCCGTCCCTCCCACTCCCGCCCCCTCCCCTTTGGCAAGCACAAGTCTGTCCTCCACTTATACGTATAAAATTATGCCTCACTTATGACCCCTTTCACCGTTTCCCCCCCTTGGTAAGAACTGTCTTTAACCCGGGCCACAGTCCTTGTCTTAAATCTGCTGCGTCAGCGATGGAAGACCCACCTCCTTATGTTGTGTTGCTGTGAACGTGCTTTCATCTTAATGCTAGTCGATCTGCGTTTTTAGATCTCAGCACTTTTGCAAATAAACAGCATAGAGCAGGGTCTTGCTTTTTTATCAGCCTGACAGTCTGTCTTTTAATTGGAGCACTTCATCTGTTTTCACACAATGGAACGTTTGATCTGGTTGCATTTCAGGAGGGCAGCTTGGCGTTTCTTTCCTTTTTTTTTTTTTTTTTTTTGTCTTTTGTCATTTTAGGGCTGCACCCACGGCATATGGAGGTTCCCAGACTAGGGGTCTAACTGGAGCTGCAGCTGCAGGTCTACACCACAGCCACAGCAACGCCAGATCTGAGCCGCGTCTGCAACCTACACCACAGCTCACGGCAACGCCAGATCTTTAACCCCCTGAGCAAGGCCAGAGATTGAACCCGCAAGCTCATGGTTCCTGGTCGGCTTTGTTAACTGCTGCACCATGACAGGAACTCCTTGGCATTTTTTTTCTGTTCATCCCATCTGCTCTTGTTTCCTCTGTTATTTCTTTCCCACATTCTTCTGTGTTTTCGTGTAATGTTGGTACTTCGTTGAAACTGTTTTATTATCATGAGACACTTAGAATTGTTTCAGTAGTTATTCCAACAGCTGCAACACCCCTCTTGGACCCTTAGTTATTAACCTTGCAAAAAAACTGTGAAATTTTTCTTATACACTAAGAAACCCCCCACAGTAAAATGCCATTTACCTTCCCCCAACTCCGCTTGGTGCTCATAGGAACAGACAGCTGAGTTTATCTACTGTCACGGTTCTAAAGGAAATCTGTGTTTACTTTAACAAGGGCATTTTACTTGCCTGTTGCCATTTATGCTAATTTTCATTTCCTCCACCTCAGGGGGCAGACAAATTCCTCATTTATCAGAAGAGGTCTTTATTTCACCTTATTTATGAAAGCAGTTTGGGTATGGCATTCTATATCCTTTATTCTTTTTTTTTTGAATGTAACACAGACTTTATTTTTTAAATGATTTTTAGTTTTTCTGTGATAGCTGGTTTACAGTGTTCTGTCAGTTTCCTACCGTACAGCAAAGTGACCCGGTCACACATACATGTATGCCTTCTTTTTCTCACATTATCATGCTCCATCACAAGTGACTAGATAGAGTTCCCAGTGCTATACAGCAGGATCCCATTGCTTATCCACTGCAAAGGCAATAGTTTGCATCTATCAACCCCAGATTCCCAGTCCATCCCACTCCCTCCCCCACCCCCTCCCCCTCGGCAACCACAAGTCTGTCCTCCAAGTCCATGAGTTTCTTTTCTGTGGAAAGCTTCATTTGTGCCCTATGTTAGATTCCATGTACAAGTGATATCACATGGTATTTAGCTTTTCTCTTTCTGACTTACTTCACTTAGTATGAGAGTTTCTACTTCCATTCATATTACTGCACATGGCGTTATTTTGTTCTTTTTGATGGCTGAGTAATACTCCACTGTGTATATATACCACATCTTCTTAATGTATTCATCTGTCAATGGACATGTAGGTTGTTTCCATGTCTTGGGTATTGTGAATAGTGCTGCTAGGAACATACGCATGCATGTGTCTTTTTCAGTGAAAGTTTTGTCTGGATATATGTCCAAGAGTGGGATTGCTGGGTCATGTGGTAGTTCTATATTTCATTTTCTGAGGAATCTCCATACTGTTTTCCATAGTGGTTGTACCAATTTACATTCCCACCAACAGTGTAATAGGGATCCTTTTTCTCTACACCCTCTCTAGCACTTATTCTTTGTAGACTTTTTGATGATGGCCATTCTGGCTGGTGTGAGGTGGTACCTCAGAGTAGTTCTGATTTGCATTTCTCTAATAATCAGTGATGTTGAGCATTTTTTCATGTGCTTGTTGGCCATCTGCATGTATTCTTTGGAGAAATGTCTATTCAGCTCTTTTGCCAGTTTTTACATTGGGTTGTTGGCTTTTTTTGCTGTTGAATTGTGTAAGTTGTTTGTATATTTTAGAGATTAAGCCCTTGTCAGTTGCATCTTTCTTTTTTCTTTTCTTTTCCATTTTTTTTTTTTTAGGGCCACACTGGCGGCTTATGGAGTTTCCCAGGCTAGGGGTTGAATTGGAGCTGCAGTTGCTGGCCTATGCCACAGCCACAACAAAGCCAGATCTGAGCTGCATCTGCAGCCTACACCATAGTTCATGGCAACACTGGATCCTTAACCCACTGAGTGAGGCTGGGGATCGAACCTGCATCCTCATGGACACTAGTCAGTTTCATCACTGGTAAGCCACAATGGGAACTCCCTGTTTTTCCTTTTTTTAATGTTTCAATTTGGATGCCTTTTTAAGTTCGTTCATCTTTCTGTTGTGTGCAGTCTGTTGTGATTTCCATTTAGTGAATTGACTTCATGTAGTTCTTTTCATTTCTAAAGCAGTTTCTTTTTTACATCTTAATGGCTCCTAAAGTTCCCCCATTCTTCACTGATTGTCTCTACCTCTTCCTGTATTATGTTTTTAGACTTGATAATTATTTTAAACTCCTCGTATGATTCCTACACGGAGGCTGTTCATAGATCCATTTGCAAGGACCGATTTTATTTCCTTCAAGATGGTTAAGATTTTTGGATCATTGCATGCATCTTTTTTCTTCTGCCGAATATTTGTCTAAAAGAATGCCAGAAGCTGAAGTGTGTGCACGTGTGCATGTGTGTGTGCGCGTTCGAGAAGTGCTCCTCGACCTCTTTCAGGAAGTGAAGATGAACATGTGATCCCTTTGAACCAATCAAAAGTTGGTTCAAACTTGAGGGGGGGCACTGAGAGTCTTTCATTCTTCCAAAAGCTTTTGGGCTGGAAACTGCAGGAGCCTAAGACGTTGGCTTTTGCACCCCTGCCTCCAGGAGGACCACATACACACGCGCACGCACACACACAGAAATGGACCTTCTGTCACTGGAGGGAAAAGTCCCTCTCCAGTAAAAGAGGGATGTAACCTAAACATAAGAAGGACTCAAAACTAGACTTAAAATAATGAACGTGTCCAATCTAAGGATTTGAACATCGGCAGTAAGGAGATACGCTGCAACCTCACCCACCTGAGAAGCAAGTGAAACCTCTCCCACAGGTCTCTTTAACCCATCTTATTTCTGACAATCCAAATTTCTGGAGTTCCCCCTGTGGCTCAGCGGTAATGAACCCGACTAGTATCCATGAGGATGCAGGTTAGATCCTTGGCCTCGCTCAGTGGGTTAAAGAGATGGTGTTGCCGTGAGCTGCGGTGTAGGTCTCAAACATGGCTTGGATCTGGGGTTGCTGTGGCTGTGGTGTAGGCCAACTGTGGCTCCAGTTCGACTCCTAGTCTGGGACCTTCCAGATGCCACACATGTGGCCTTAAAAAGGAAAAAAAAAATCTGATAAAATGATTCTGGATGTACTGCTAAAGTTTTCTCTTGCAAGGAGTTCCCGCCATGGCTCAGCAGAAAGGAAACTGAGTAGTAACCATGAGGACGCAGGTTCGATCCCTGGCCTCACTCAGTGGGTTAAGGATCTTGCGCTGCCGTGAGCTGTGGTGTAGGTCTCAGATGCGGCTCAGATCCTGCGTTGCTGTGGCTGTGGTGTAGGCCGGAGGCTGTAACTCCAATTGGACCCCTAGCCTGGGAACCTCTATATGCCGGGGATGTGGCTCTAAAAAGCAAAAAAAAAAAGGAATTTTTTACTACATATATAACTGTGAGACTTCTACACAAAAATTCATACCTTGGCATTTTTTGGTAAAATCAAAATACTTGAATTGATACAAATGTATATAAAAATGAGTGGCTGGAATAAGCATTCATGGGATAAACCACAGCTTAAAATAATGGTATTTAAAAACTACTTAAATTTTTTTTTTTTTT
>PVHT021183672.1:3974010-3985639 GCA_004024745.2 Catagonus wagneri
AGCCACGAAGGGAACTCCAGAAGATTTAAGATTGTTTTTTAAGCATAGACTGAGCTACAGACTAAAAAGATTAAAATGTTATATACAACTTATGAAAGAATATCAAACTCTGTCTATGTCTGTGTATCAGCACTTAGGTGAAAATTACAAAATTTCCTAAAACTATATATTTTATCTAAAAACTTGGTGAAAGAGCCAGCCAGAAGAATGGGAATTTTTTTTAGAAATGTAAACTAGACCTTAAAATTCTCACAAAGTCAACAAAGAGGCAGATGATGTTAATGGCAAGTACAATTAAGTATTAAAGGGGTCTTGAAATTTGAGCTTATTGGAGATCCTGTAGAAGAGAGAACACTGCTGAAAACATTCTGTCAGGCTAGTGTTAAGTCTGTTGCAGAAACTGGACAAAGAGAGTTACCAAGAAAACAAATTGTGCATATGTGTAATGGAAGGCATAATTTATTTGCAACATCTTCAGATATGGATGAAGAGTTGATGCAGTTATCAGAAGACAATTCAGAGTGGTTGATGGAAACAAAACATGGGGGCCAGGCTATTCCAAGCTAAGAGATTTGAAATATATTCTGGGTTTCAACGCTCTCCCAACTCTCATGACTGTGATTAAAATTTGGGAGTGCCTGTTACTATGTTAGGAACTTGTACTTAGACATTAGGTACCTGTTTTCCGGTATGGTACTTCAGTGGGATATGTATTAAAAGGTATCCAAATGATATTAACTTGTAAATATGCCAAAAAAAGATGTGAGTGATTGGCCCGTGAAGGTTTTTCAGTAAGAGTAAGTCATCGGGGCCATCATTAATAAGCCTACAAATAACAAATGCTGTAGAGAGAGCATGGAGAAAAGGGAACCCTCCTACACTGTTGGTGGGAATGGAAATGGGCGCAGCCACTGCGGAGGTTCCTCAGGAGACTAAAAATAGAACTACCATATGATCCAGCAGTCCCACTCCTGGACAAAACTTTAGTTCAAAGAGATCCATGCACCCCTATGTTCATAGCAGCACTGTTCACAAGAGCCAAGACGTGGAAACAACCTAAACGTCCATCCACAGATGGATGGATTACGAAGATGTGGTACATATCTACAATGGAATACTATCAGCCGTAAACTCAATGAAATGATGCCATTTACAGCAACATGGATGCAACTAGAGATTCCCATAGTAAGTGAGGTTAAGTCAGAAAGAGAAAGACAAATACAATATAATATTACTTCTATGTGGAGTCTCAGATATGGCACAAATGTACGTATCTACAAAGCAGAAACAGACTCACTGACACAGAGAGCAAACTTGTGGTTGCCAGGCTAGAGGGGGAGGGAGTGGGGCGGACTTGGAGTTGGGGGTCAGTAGATGCAAATTATGACATTGAGAATGGATCAGCGATGAGGTCCTGCTGTCCAGCACAGGGAACTATGTCCAGTCTCTTGGGACAGACCATGATGGAAGACAGTATGAGAAAAAGAATGAATATGTATGCATAACTGGGTCACATATCACATCTGGGAGTTCCCGTTGTGTCTCATAGGTTTACAAACCTGACTAGTATCCATGAGGATGTGTGTTCGATCCCTGGCCCCACCCAGGGGGTTAAGGATCTGGTGTTGCTGAGAGCTGCGGTGTAGGTTGCAGATGAGGCTCGGATCTGGCCTTTCTGTGGCTGTGGTGTCGGCTGGCAGCTGTAGCTCCAATTGGACCCCTAGCCTGGGAACCTCCATATGCTGCGGGTGCGGCCCTAAAAAGACAAAAGACACACACACACACACACACACACAAAAAAAAAAAAAAACAGGAGAGAATTCAAGAGCACGTAGAAATCACCCTTGTAAATCTTTGCAAATGAATCAAGCCAGGAAGGGAGAGACTTCAGGTTTTAGCAGGAAAAAGGTTGTTAATGACCATGGTGAGCACAGTTGAAAGAGATTCTGAGATTTTTTTTTAAAGCAGCATTACTAAAAAATAATTCAAAAAGCAATTTTCCATCCTCCATTTGAGGTCCTTACATTCTGGTTGAGAGACCTATTATTATATTTCCGAGTTTCGAGATATTTCATAGGGTTGGTTATTAAGTTATCAACATTTACCAAACGATCCTTTTCCTTTAAAAAGTCATTTCCCAAAATTGAATAGTTCTGGGGTCGCTGTTCTGGAGTTGCCATAGAGGCTGTTTCTTTATGAATGGCTGTTGGTTTGCCCATCTACCTAAATTATTTTTGCGGCAAAGTCACCCCTCCTACTCTCTCGATGTGGCTTCTTCATCTGTTAAGTGTCAGGATATGCTTTTTGGTGTCTGCTGTGTATATCATTGTTCAGCTGTGAGTTGTGACCGTGGTCATTCCACGAGAGGAGGTGAGCTTGAACCCTCTACTCCACTTTCTTGACACAGTCCACCTGCATTATTTCCACCCTCGGATTCCTTCTCGCCTGAGCACAACCCACTTTGATATCTATATGATGCTGTTCAAGGAAACTAGAAAGATCTCGAGGTGTCCCTTGAGCAGTATGCACCTCGATTTTGGTATGCCCAAGAGCTGTGTAGCTACGTGATGACTCAGTTTGTTGGTGGGCAACTAAGTGAACAGTTTGCAGCTGACCCTGGAGGCCAGATGGGCACCCGCTTCAGTTCTCCGGCTGGAGTTAGATGCAGTGTCGGAGGAGGATGGGCGAGGTTGTGGGGAAAGATGGGTGAACGGAGCCAAAAGCAGTTTCTCATCCAAACTCAATTCTTAAAGGCTGTGTGTTCTTTCAAGCTTCAGCGAATTTCTCCAAGGACCGGTTTCTTCACCAACCCTGTGGGTACATGTAAAAACTGATCCAGGAGTTCCCGTCGTGGCTCAGTGGTTAACGAATCCGACTAGGAACCATGAGGTTGCGGGTTCGATCCCTGGCCTCACAGAGTGGGTTAAGGATCCGGCGTTGCCGTGAGCTGTGGTGTAGGTTGCAGACGCGGCTCGGATCCCGCGTTGCTGTTGCTGTGGCTGTGGCGAAGGCCGGCGGCTACAGCTCCATTAGACCCCTAGCCTGGGAACCTCCATATGCCACGGGTGCGGCTCTAGATAAAAGCAAAAAGACAAAAAAAAAAAATTAAA
Organism: Catagonus wagneri; assembly: GCA_004024745.2. Lineage (NCBI taxonomy): Eukaryota > Metazoa > Chordata > Mammalia > Artiodactyla > Tayassuidae > Catagonus > Catagonus wagneri. Next base: position 3,977,121 of record PVHT021183672.1, read on the forward strand.
AAAATTAAAAACTGATCCAGCTAGCAAATGGAGTACTCTGGTATTACAGTTGCTTGTGATTGGAATTGTTTTTGTTGTGTTCTTTTTTGCTTTATTTGGGGTATTTTTTGCTTTTTAGGGCCACACCTGTGGCATATGGAGGTTCCCAGGCTAGGGGTTGAGTTGGAGCTGCGGCTGCTGGCCTACGCCACAGTCACAGCAACACCAGATCCAAGCTGCGCCTGTGACCCACACCACAGCCCACGGCAACGCCAGATCCTTAACCCACTGAGCGAGGCCAGGGATCAGACCCACATCCTCATGGGTCCTAGTCAGGTTCTTTAAGCACTGAGCCGTGATGGGAACTCCTGTTGTGTTTTTAATAAACACACACCGCCATGCACATCTACACCTGGATCCAAACTCAGTGTTCTCAGCATCCTAAGTAACGCAGGAGGAGCAGGTGCCTGGAGAACCACTTCGTGGCTGTTTGTTGCCAGAGTGCCACAGGCAACAGCTCACGGGCTTAATCGGCCATAACCGGAAACTAATCCTTGGGAGAAAATGCAGTTTATCTGGACTCCTCCATAGAAAGCACTGCCTGTTCAGGGAGGCTGCCCTTCCATAGTCTTTTTGGGCTGGCTGGGAAGACTCGATCTTATGCGTCCACGTGAACGGTGACTGCCTCGAGCCCTGATTCTTTCTAGTGGCTTCTACAATAGCAATTATTAGCCAGTCATCTGAGGAACCCATGGAATTTATTCGGTTGCCTTTTGATGGAGGCAACTTCAATTTTTATATCAAGCGAGTGGATTATAAACAAACTGAGTTCCCATCGTGGCCCAGCGATATCAAACCTGACCCAGTTCCATGAGGATGCGGGTTTGATCCCTGGCCTCGATCAGTGGATCAAGGATCCTGTGTTGCCGTGTGCTGCGGTGTAGGTCACAGATGTGGCTCAGATCCCACATCTGGCTGTGGTGTGGGCAGGCGGTGGCAGCTCTGCATCGACCCCTGGCCTGGGAACTTCTATATGCCACAGGTGCCACTGGGAAAAGAAAAAGAACTGTAAAAAGAAAAACAAGGCATGAACCGCTCTGCTGAAACTCCAGCCCGAATCAAATGAGGAAAGCAGATAAAGATACCTCGTCATCTGATCCACTCAGATGGCTTTGTCTGTGCGTGGGGATATGAATGTAAACAAGGAACGATCGTCGTTTATAAGAATCTCAGGATTTTCTTTAAATGCACGGTTTATTTTGAAGGCAGTGTAAATTCACATGCAGCAGTGGGAAGTGATGGAAAGCGTGGGCGTCCTTTACGCAGTTTTCCAAGCGGTCACGTTCTCAAAACCCGAGGGCGGTTTCGCAAGGTGAAAACTGTCATCCGTGCCGTCCGGCTGCAAAACGCTTCCAACGCCCCAGGGCTGCCTCCCGCTCTCCAGGCGTGTAGAAGTTCTTGGGCTGAGGGTCACCTCGGAGCTGCAGCTGAGGCCTACGCCACAGCCACGCGGGATCCAAGCCACATATGTGACCTACGATCTGTGACACAGCTCACAGCAACACCAGAGCCTTAACCCACTGAGCGAGGCCGGGGACGGAACCCTCATCCTCACAGATCCTGGACACTGTGTCAGGCTCTTAACCCACTGAGCCACAGCAGGAACACCTCAAGTCTCCCGCAGTAGATATTTAGGGGCAGAAAAATGTCCCTATTTATTTTAAGAAACTTTTTTTCCTTTGAGGCTGCACCTGTGGCATATGGAAGGTCCTGGGCAAAGGACTGAAGCCAACACACAGCTTTGATCGGCACCCGAGCTGCGGCAAGCAGGATCCTTAAACCGCAGTGTGGGGCTGGGCAACAAACCCATCTTCTGAAGCAACCTGAGCCACTGCATGATTCTTTTTGGGTTTTTTTTTTTTTTTTTTTTTTTTTTGGCCTTTTAGGGCCGCACCCATGGCATCTGGAAATTCCCAGGCCAGGGGTCGAATTGGAGTTACAGCTGCCGGCCTGCACCACAGCCACAGTGTCACGGGATCTGAGCTACATCTGTAGGCTACACTCCAGCCACAGCCACACTGGATCCTAGCCACATCTGAGACCTACACCACAGCTCGTGGCAACGCCAGATCTTTAACCCCTGAGTGAGGCCCAGGATCAAACCCTCATCCTCATGGATGCTAGTCGGGCTAATTAACCACTGAGCCACGAAGGGAACTCCCTGCACTGAGATTCTTAACCCACTGTGCAGAAACTCCTCGGGAACTGTAATATACGCGTAGGTGGTGGAAATGCTGTGGCTGGCTGACGATGCTTTGATGATTACAGGGACCTGCTTTGAAATGGGAAGTCATCCTCTAGTGACAACAGATGCCTGGGCAGCCAGAATTGTTATCTGTTGACAGGAGAGCTCCAAGGAACCGAAAACAACGTGGCAGGAGTCAGGACTGTAATTAAAGTCCACGCACGATCCCTGCCTCACTAATGAGATGATGGTATCAACGGCGGAAAGAGGAGAGGGGAGAAAAGAAACGTCAAGGCCTGCGGCTACTGCTCGTGAGGGGCTGACTAGAACGCTGGCAGCAGGAAGCTTTGTAGAGCGGAGCAGTGGGATTTTGTATGTAATTTCTGCTCCCGAAGCAGGAATGCGAAAAGCATGAATACAATCTCACGGAGAAGGTCGCAGGACGCAGCTGTAACAGCAGACTAGAACTGCTGGAAACTAACCCAGGTTCAAGGTCCCCAGGAGACACAATTCTGACACCTCGGGGGTAGAACGAGACATTTTCCCCAAAGTAGATGCATGCAGCCCTGATGTCTACACAGGACTTTTTGACTGGAATTGTCCATTATCTTGATGTCAACAAGCTTGTCAGTTCTGACCCCCAAAGAAAGAAAATACAGAAAATCCGGACTTCCCATGGTGGCACAGTGATGATGGACCCGCCTAGTCCATGAGGACTTGGGTTCGATCCCTGGCCTCGCTCAGTAATGAGGACTTGGGTTCGATCCCTGGCCTCGCTCAGTGGGTTAAAGTATCCGACGTTGCCGTGAGCTGTGGTCCAGGTCGCAGACGCGGCTCAGATCCTGCATGGCTGTGGCTGTGGCAAAGGCCGGCGGCTGAAGCTCCAATTTGACCCCTAGCCTGGGAATGTACATATGCTGCAGGTGCAGCCCTAGAAATACACACACACACACACAAAAGAAAAAAAAAAATCTAAAAAATCAGATGAAGAAAACAACCTAGGGGAAAAATGATTATAAAAAAGAAAAAGCACACCCAAAACTAACACTGTGTCAGAGTTTCCTGGTAGCTCAGTGGTTTAAGGATCTACCATTGTCACTGCTGTGGTGTGGGTTGGATCCCTGGCCTAGAAACTTCTACACACTGTGGGCACAGCCAAAAATAAAACAAACAAACAAAAAATGAAAAACTAATACTGTATCAAAATAAGTATGACGTCCTTAGAACAAGAATTGACAAGAAAAGGAATGAAGGAATGGAAAGACCAATACTTAAATTAAAAAGTGAGTTTCTGGGAGTTCCTATTGTGGCTCAGTGGTTAACGAACCCAACTAGCATCCCTGAGGCTGCAGCTTCAATCCCTGGCCTTGCTCAGTGGGTTAAGGATCCCGTGTTGCCGTGAGCTGTGGTGTAGGTTGCAGATGCGGCTCAGATCTGATGTTGCTGTGGCTGTGGTGTAGGCCGGCAGCTGCAGCTCCAATTGGACCCCTAGCCTGGGAACCTCCATATGCCGCGGGTGCGGCCCTAAAAAGACAAAAAAAAAAAATTTTTTAAAGTGAGTTTCTGGAAAGGTATCTTAAAAAGACAAATAGGAGTTCCCGTTGTGGCTCAGCGGAAAAGAATCTGACTAGTGATTCATGAGGTTGCCAGTTCGATCTCAGGACTCACTCAGTGGGTTAAGGATCTGGCGTTGCCGTGAACTGTGGTGTAGGTTGCAGACGCGGCTTGGATCTCACGTTGCTGTGGCTGTGCTGTAGGCTGGCAGCTGTAGCTCCGATTCGACCCCTAACCTGGGAGCTTCCATATGCTGCAGGTGCGGCCCTATAAAGAAAATTAATTAATTAAATAAAGGACAAATAGACTAAAGGCTTAAGAAACACCGAGCTGTAGAAAGGACAGTCTGGGCAACATGGGAATATGAGAGTCATTTCAGTGAACACCAGAAGCACACTGGCATAAAGTTAATATATTTAGGAAGTAACATTTTATTCATTTATAATTATAAAAGTTTTCATGGAACAAAGAGAAACTTGAATTCCTCTGTGGGGGTTTGTATCGTATTTCAAGGAATATGCACTTATTACAGAGATTTGAGAAATCAACTGATCAGAGATCAATTTTGACAGAGTATTTTCCACTTTCCTTTTTTTCTATAGCGTTAGTTTTTTTGTTTTTGTTTTGCCTATTTTTTTTTTTTTTTGTCTTTTTTAGGGCTGCACCTTCAGCATATGGAGGTTCCTAGGCTAGGGGTCGAATCAGAGCTGCAGCTGCCAGCCTACACCTCAGCCACAGCAACACCAGATCTGAGCTACATCTGCAACCCACACCACAGCTCACGGCAACACCAGATCCTCAATCCACTGCCTCATCATGGGTGCTAGTCAGATTCATTTCTGCTGTACCTCAAAGGGAACTCCTTCTAGGGTTAGTTTTGTAAAAGCTTACGCTGCAATATTGTGTGCCCACATCTTCACAATTAATGCTTCATTATGGTCTATGTGCTTGATGATTTGCAAGTGCTTTTCTTTTCTTTTTTTTGAGTTTTGTTTGATTTTCTAAGTTAACCTTCTTTCTAGTTCACACAGGAAGTGGGTAATTGGTTTGTTGTTGTTTTTTCCATTGATACTGGATTTTGCTCATCCTTTAGTTTCCGGTAGTTGAGTCCCTTTGGAATATCGCTTTTCATGTTTTTTTGTGTCAAGAGGAAAGATTAGGTGGTCTTGCCTTAGTTGGTAAGTTGAATGCATTCTGCACGGAAGGCTTCTGTTGTCCTAACTTGCATATAAGTACAAAGTTATATTTCCCTGAACCCTCTACTTTAAGCCCTCTGTTGAATCACTGCTATAAAGAACAATGGAATTTAGGAAACTCTGCTTTCCTTACCTTTTCACAGATCTCACCGTCTGACTTCTGTGGAAGGCATTGTTTCCCTAACTGAATCTTGGTCCTGTGTTTAAACCCTAAAATATCCAAGTATTTTTTAAATTGCTCAATGAATCTTATTATATTTATAGTAGCACAGCAATGATCACAACCCAGTTTTGCAGCACCTCCATCCCCAGCCCCCCAGCCCATCCGCCCACCTCCCCGCCCCCAGCCTGTCTCCCTTGGAAACCATGCGTTTTTCAAAGTCTGTGAGTCAGTATCTGTTCTGCAAACAATTTCATTGTGTCCTTTTTTTAGATTCCACATAGAAGTGATAGCATGTGACGTTGGCATCTCACTGTCTAACTTCACTTCGCATGATCATTTCTAGGTCCGTCCATGTCGCTGCAAATGCCGTTATTTCTTTTCTTTTAGTGGCTGAGATTCCATTGTGTATACGTGACACATCTTCCTTATCCACTCCTCTCCAAGTATTTTTAATGTGTGTTGATAATATATAAATAATCTCAATCTGACTGGGAGTTTGGGGTTCATAGATGCAAACTATGTAATTTAGAATGGGAGTTCCCGTCGTGGCTCAGCAGTTAGCAAACCCAACTAGTAACCATGAGGTTGCGGGTTCGATCCCTGGGCTCACTCACTGGGTTAAGGATCCGGAGTTGCCGTGAGCTGTGGTGTAGGTCGCAGACGCGGCTTGGATCCCGCGTTGCTGTGGCTGTGTTATAGACCAGCGTCTACAGCTCCAATTCGACCCGTAGCCTGGGAACCTCCATATGCCACGGGTGCAGCCCTAGAAAAAAATAAAATAAAAAATAAATTAAAAAATAAAGCATAGTTGATTTACAGTATTTTTTTTCTCATATTCCATCATGGTCTATGCCAAGAGATTAGGTATAGTTCCCTGTGCTGTATGGCAGGACCTCATTGCTTATCCATTCTAAAATTTTTTTTGTCTTTTTTGGGCTGCACCCACAGCATATGGAGGGTCCCAGGCTAGGGTTCGAGTCAGAGCTACAGCTACCGGTCTACACCACAGCCACAGCAACAAGGGAACAAACCTATATCCTCATGGATACTAGTCATGCTCAGAACTTGCTGAGTCACAACAGAAGCTCCCTGTGTTTGTTTTAATTTCCATTTAATTAAAAGTTCATCAGTTCTGTATATGTAACTAAACCCAGATGGAATGGTTAACCTTTTGCTTGAAAGTCTCCTCAGCTAAATATATAAATACGTATTTAAATAGACAAGTAAGATGATTTCTTTTTTTTTTTATGCAGATAGAGATCAGGATGGTATTTTTTTATTTTAAAATTTTTTTATTAAAGTACAGTTGACTTACAATGTTGTGCCAATTTCTGCTATAGAGCATAGTAACCCAGTCATATACTTATTTATGCTGGGGATACAGCCCCCAAAACACACACACCAAAAAGGAAATGCTGAATGGCCTATATGATAGACACTGCTCTATTTATCTGGTTGCTGCTCTGAATAAGGGGCCCAATTACATGTGGTGTGTTTGCGTGTATCTGTTTATATATAACTTGTACATGTCGGCAAAGGGCCTGGGTTCTATGAAAGCATTATCTACAAAGATATTTCTCTACCTGTGTTAGGGACATCAGTAGAGTAATTCGCAAGAGAAAACATAGGTCCATGTTTGCAAAACTGGGTGTTCATTTTTCAAGCATCAGCATATATCGAGAGATTATTTTTTTGGAGAGACTTGATAAAACATTATCTCTCTTTAGACAGCTTTAAAACTGTGTTTTTGGAGTTCCCGTCGTGGCGCAGCAGGAACGAATCCGACTAGGAACCATGAGGATGTGGGTTCCAATCCCTGGCCTTGCTCAGTGGGTTAACGATCCAGCATTGCCGTGAGCTGTGGTGTAGGTTGCAGACACGGCTCAGATCCCGCGTTGCTGTGGCTGTGGCGTAGGCCAGCAGGTGCAGCTCCGATTCAACCCCTAGCCTGGGAACCTCCACATGCTGCGGATGCAGCCTTAAATGACAAAAGACAAGGAAAAAAAAACTGCTTTTGTAAAAATATGTATTTAACTAGTGATTTCCTTCTAAGTTAGTTTAAATGCATCAGCCTTATTTTGTTTGGCCTTCAAACTGTTGATTGTAGTATGATGTTACACAGCCTTGTGACATTTATGAGCTGTCTAAATGACTGAGCTCATAAAATTGAAAGAAGAGGGACTTTGCATTACAGACAGAGCTGCAGTTAATCACCTATGTTAATTTTCCTCTTGTCCCATCCTTAAAAAGCCATTTAGGTTGTCTGAGTCCATTTCTGTTCAACCACTGTAAAGAACAGTATGGAGGTTCCTCAGAAAACTGAATATAGAACTAGCACATGACCCAGCAATCCCACACCTGGGCATAGAAACAACAAAAACCGTAATTTGCAAAGATCCATGCATGCCTCTGTTCACTGCAGCACTGTTCACAGCAGCCAAGACATTGCAACAACCTAAGTGTCCATCGACAGATGGCAGATGAATGGATTAAGAAGATGTGGTACGTATATGCAATGGCATATAATAAAAGCCATTAAAACATGAAATAATGCCATCTACAGCAACATAGATGCAACTAGAGATTCTCATACTAAGTGAAGTAAGTCATGCAGAAGACAAACACCGTATGATGTCACTTCTACGTGGAATCTAAAATATGGCACAAGGGAACCTATGTACACAACAGAAACAGACTCACAGACTTAGAGAACAGACTTGCGGTTGCAAGGGGGTGGGGGGCGTGGCAGGGATGGGGAGTCTGGGGTCAGCAGGTGCAAACTGTGACGTTTAGAATGGATCAGCAATGAGGTCCTGCTGTCCAGCACAGGGAACTCTGTCCAGTCTCTTGGGATAAACCGTGATGGGAGATAATGTAAGAAATGGAGGCTGTGTGTGTGTGTGTGTATGACTGGGTCACTTTGCTGTACAGCAGAAAACGGCACAACTACACTTCAATAAAACTTTTAAAAATGAAAAAAATCACAGTTCCCGTCGTGGCTCAGAAGTGAACATACCCAACTAGCATCCATGAGGACATGCGTTCGATCCCTGGCCTCACTCAGTGGGGTCAGGATCCGGCGTTGCCATGAGCAGTGGTGTAGGTCACAGATGTAGCTCGGCTCCTGTTCTACTATGGCTGTGGTGTCGGCTGGCAGCTACAGCTTTGATTGGACCCCTAGCCTGGGAACCTCCATATGCTGCGGGTGTGGCCCTAAAAAGACAAAAAGATTAAAAAAAGAAAAAAAAATCTATTTCTGATTTACAAGAGAGGAGCAAGGCATCTACAACGGGGCGAATTTTGTTCCTCCCAAACTCACGTGTTGAAGTCCTTAGCCTCAAGCCTTCAGAACCTGAGTGTATCTGAAGATGGGTCTTGAAAG
>PVHT021183672.1:3986639-4001246 GCA_004024745.2 Catagonus wagneri
ATGTGACTTCTTGATATTGAACTTGTAGCCTGCTGATACGACTCTTATTAGACCTTTAGCGTGAAAACAAAATGCTTAGCATTCTTCTACAGAAATAGAATGCTTATTAGTCACAATAATTACGATAATGTTCTGGCACCAGGCCAAAAACTTCGCATGTTCGTTTCCTTTTCTTTTATTCACTGGCCTCTGAGAAGTAGGATTACTCGGTTTAGACTTGACTCGCACAATAATTATCTTCACGAAACGCAGGCGGCAGTCCCTAGAAATCTACGGTTCTCACTTTTCCTCTTTGGCAAATTCCTGAACCGTCTTGGGGAACACCCCCTTCTCTCTGGAAGCGACCCCACACGTTTGTTTGTTTCTCACGCGTCAGTCCCATATGCTCCATTTAATGCTCATTTGGTGACGTTTCCCCAGGGAGCAGCGGTGGGACCCAGAATTAAAACACACAAAAAAAAAAAAAAACCCAGAAATTACAGCCCCCAAGGATGTTACTTCATCTCCTCTCCTTTATTCAGTGGGAATGCTTTCAGTGATCACTCTTCATCGGCTTTCTGCCCCCACCGTGTTGGAGGAAAATTAATAACTGTGTCCTGACTGTTGAGTTGATTTTCACACTGATTCGTCTCGACTTCAGCATAGTCCTGTGACGTTCAAATATTGAATAGGATTCCTGTTTACCTGAGATGGGAGCAGAAGTGAGAAGGAATACGCCCTTGTCTCTGAGAATTTACCTTTTTTTTTTTTTTTGGTTTGAGGGCTGCACCCACAGCGTACGAAAGTTCCTGGGCTTGGGGTCGAATCACAGCTACACCTGCCAGCCTACGCCACAGCCTCAGTAATGCAGGATCCGAGGCACGTCTGTGGCCTACCTACACCACAGCTCACGGGCAGTGCCGGATCCTTAACCCACTGAGCGAGCCCAGGGATTGAACCTGCGTCTCATGGGTACTAGTTGAATTCATAGTGGCTACACCACAGCGGGAACTCCTGCCTCTGAGAATTTTTATGTCTGCGTCACATCCCTGGCCGGTTCTCCCCCATCAGAAAGGTTCATAATCTGCTCTTCTCTTCCAACACCACGGCCGTCTCCTTTGCTCATTTATCTTATGGACGCTTACGGGGACCCTCTGTTAGGTCTGAATCCTTTTTTCCCCTCTGTTCAGAGAAAAAAAAAAACAAATCCAGTTGAACAGCACCCCTTGTGCTACAGAACTAACAATCTTGGATAAATAGAAATAACAACATTCTTTCTGAACACAAGTTCCCATGCTCAAGGCACGGGTGAGGCAGAACCATACTAGAACCGAATGTCAGAGCCCGTAGCAGAAAAAGGTTTATTGCAGGACCAAGCAAGGAGAACGCGTAGCTTGTGCTCAGAATACCAGAACTCGGTGATGGTTTTCAGGGAGAAGTTTTTTATAGACAATGTTTGGGGGCAGGGCTGCAAGGCGTATGGCTTTCTTCCGATCGGTCGGTGGCGAGGTCACAGGGTGCTGCTCCGTGAATCTTGTGGTCAGCCTGCAGGTGCCGTCCTCTGCCTGGGTGGGGAGGTATCTTGGGTCTGCAGAAGCGCTCAAAGATATTTTTATGTGTGTTCCTTGAGGTATGAACCAGGACCCTGTCCCCAGGCTGCACTGTTGTTTCTTGCCGGCTCCTCCTTGGCCTCTGCCTCCCCTCCCTTCCCCGATCAGCACCTGTTTGAATCAGTTCTTTGGAATCTGCAGAAGGTTAGGGTGGCTGAGGACTGTATCCTTCAAACCAAAAGCCTTCTGCACAAAGTCGGGCTCCCCAGGGACCTGCTCCGTTTCCTAATGCCACGTGTTTTGGTTTTAAATGAAATTCTACCGAGAGGATACCCAGAAATCATACCAAGATTTCACAAAACGCTCATTAGAACCAAATGGTTTTTTAGGTGTGCTGACTCTAAAATCTGATTCATTTTATTATACCTGCCTAACTTACTCTAAACGCCCTTTTTCATGAACCTGGATGGGTTAAGATCTTCATGGCTGCCAAGGAACAAAACCCACCGTTTCCCTCCTAATCCCATAATCCAGATTCTCTTCCCTTATGTCCGCAGAAATGATTGCATCAGCTCCGTGGCGTTGCCTCACCCAGGTTCTTTCATTTCACCTCCTCTCTCCCATCGCTCATCGTCACCGTCTTCCAAAACTCAGCTGAGGCTGCTCACGTCAGCCGTGGAATCTTTTCCTACAACTTGCTTTGCCAGTAGGAGACGAGCACTGGCCAGTTGCCTCTACGTGGGTTGAATCCTAAGCTGCTGACCCTCAACACCCGCTGAAAGGAGCTCAGGGTGGAGACCAGGAGCGGGGCGCTCTGGGCTCTGGGGAAACCAGGAGAACACGTGTTCAGATGGTTAGAGATTTTCAGGAGATTTTATGAGCCCAATTCTCGCATCTCCTTGTATCTGGAAAAGCACTAGCATCCTTCATGGCAATGTCCGTTCCACGTGACCGGCAGTGACCTTCACGAGACCGGCAGTGACCTTCTGCAAAAGGTGTGCTTGGTAGCATGGACCTACCTCCTCCTTCACCAAAATCACACAAACCCTGACCTTGCCCCTGCCTCTTTGGAGCGATTTCTCAGAGCTCCTAAGATGCTGCCTCCTGAGCTCTGGTCCTCATTTTGCCCCCAAATAAAACTGAAGTCACAGCTCTCTCTTTGTGCATTTTTTTAGTCAACATCTTCCAAGTCCGCTGTTTGGAGGGCTTTGGTTTGTCCTGCTTGGCTTCGGTCACCTCTTATGTGGGATAACCCTCAGTCCTGAGGAGGAAAGACAACAGAGGGAATCAAGTTTTAGAGACCGAGGTTTATCATAAACTCTATTTTAGGGGGACCCAATTTCAGCTGCTAGACAGTTGCCTATGCTTATTGAGACATCTGCCAGTGGGCTGATAATTTTCATGTTTTTCATCAATGATCATTTTTAATGCTTATGTATATTCATGGACTGAGAAGAAGTGGTGAGAGTTTATGCTGTAAGGCTAAGGACGGTGATGGTACGAGAGATTCCTTACATTCTAGAATTAAAATCTGGCTCATAAAATTAGCCAAAAAACAAACTAGTTTTTGAGGTTTTGTTCAGGGTGGCTGAAAAGAAGAAGTAAAGCATATTGCAAGAGCATTCCAGGAGAGGACAATAAACTAGAAAAGAATCTTCCTAAGTGGTTAAAAGAATGCAGTATATTCAGTTTGAGTTGTGTTCTGCTCAAGGTGCAAGAGAGTGAAGTTTTCATATTTGAAATTAATAGACCTTCACATGCTGTCATGTGTCCTAGGAAGCTGAAGATCTTGTGGTGTGCTCTGTAGGACCCCAGAGTTTTTCATTTGATTTGTTGTGCGTGATTATTTTTTTCTCTAGTGATTAAACATTATCACTCTCCTCCTTTTCTACACCATGCAAATATTAGCTGGGTTTTTAAGCCAGCTCAGATTAGCTTTGTTGTGCTGCATTTGTGGAAAGCAGTTACAAAAGAATTTCGAATTCACCGATGGAAAGAGAAAGCCTGGTCTAATTTTATTTTGGCATAAAAAGGTCGATATCTGTATAATTACCTATCAGCATCCTCTACCGGCTAATTATGATGTTATAATATGATGGTTCTGCCAAGCCGTTTCCAAAACTGCACCACCTATATAGGAATTTCACTTTGGTAAAATTGGCAAATCTGAGAAGAAAAGAAATTATGGCAGGAGATCGCATGATGGCTCAGCAGTAATGAGCCTGACTGTTGTCCATGAGGATACAGGTTTGATCCCTGACCTCGCTCAGTGAGTTAAGGACCCCGTGTTGCCATGAGCTGTAGTGCAGGTCACAGATGTTGCTTGGATCCTGGGTTGCTGTGGCTGTGACTCCAATCAGACCCAGGAACTTCCATGTGTCACAGGTGCAGCCCTAAAAAGGAAAGAACAGGAAGAAAGGAAAGAAGGAAGGGAGGAAGAAAAGAGAGAGGGAGGGAGGGAAGAAGGGAGGGATAAAGGAAGAAAGAGAAGAAATTATGACATAGTACATTTTATTTATTTTTAATTAGATTTTTGGTTATCTGAACTTTAATATATTCTGACATGCACCAGGTTGCTTGGGAAACATAAGACACTAACAGTAAAGCATGCATATAATTGGCTGGTGCCAAGGACATAATATGCCATTTAATTTCTATACTCATAAAATACTCAACTCTAAGCCATCAAAATTCGTGCTTTGACACAATGCATTGAATCCATTTATCTTAATTGTTCTCGTAAAGCTGGAGAGGATGTGTTTCAGTAATGGTGTAAATATTGACTCTGAGCTATGCAGAACAAAATCTGGTTAAATATCAAAATCCCTTGAACTGCTATGACTTATTAATTTATGCCATTAAACAGATGTAGATATGTCCTTGCATTTGGAGGCTATGATGAAAATGGGACACATTCAAATAATGTTTCTTGGATTAAGGCTAAATGCTAGCCTTTGTAAAATAAGACAAACCAAATCATATGGGGTTGCGGGGGTGGGGAGAGGAAGGGGAAAAAAAATTTGACCATAGTGAATCGAATACTTCAGGCAATGTCATCAGTTAAAATCGAAAGTCTGTAATTGACTATCATCCAAAGTCTTTGTCAGATTTCCCTAACACAAAACAGTTGCAGCCCATGCAGGGGTTGGAAAGAGGACTTTCAGACTCATAGCAGGTGAAGAGAAAGAAGAGGTTACTGAGCTAAGAAAAGCTGCTAGCGTGGTGAGACAACCTCCTGGTAATGAGGGAGAGCTGACTCCGAGCACATGGTCCTGTCTGTTTTTATAGCCCAGGGAGAGGAGCGATCTCAGGGTACACCTACTGACATGCTGCTTGGTTGGGAAAAAAGAGATCTTAGGATGCACTAGCTGGTTGGCTGGGGGGCATATAAGGCCTTATAGGGGTGGGGCGAGGAGTGGGCCACATACCTTTCCAAGTAGGGGCAGGAAGGAGTAGGACAGGTTGCTCAAGGTGGGGGAGGAGGTATTACAGTAAGTCAGGTGGGGCTTTGATAACGGTCTGGTCATTCTCATCTCAGCCAGAGGCTTTGAGTTCAGCCTCCTCCGAGAGGCCTTAAAGTCACACAAAAGCTACGTTCATCTATGTAGAGGGGAAACAGAAATGTCATTTTTTTAAAAGAGGCGTCCCTCGAGAAACGATAATATACTGTCAGTGATTATATACACATCCAAATAGCCCTTATCCCACCAGTGGTCGAGACTTGCTTGAATAATAGCTGAGAATTCCGACTATAGAATTATCTGTGGATTTTAAGTAATGGAATGCCTTTCCTCTCTTGTCTGTGGTCATCCTGCATAAATAAATCTAAATTCAGTATCGTTTTCATTCAATTCTAGAGTCCGTAGAATAGTACAGGCCCTCTAGAACCACCTGTTGACAAGGTTCTCCCACCTGAGTAAGTTTTTCGCGGAACCACCTGCTGCAGCCTTCTGCTCAATGCGTGGTAATTAGCAGTCATTGTCCACCGTGTAGAGCCCTGATCTCAAGGGCAAGCAGTTAATGAAGGTGGTACAAAGAAAAAGAAGAGAAACATCAGCTGTCGGCTCCAGGATTCATGGGGACCCAATGGGACTCCTGGGGGTATACTCCCCACATACCACGCCCTCTTCTGCTGTCATTCACTCAGCGTTCGTGAAGAAACATCTCACGCTCCATCCAGCCAGGGTATCTCCATTTGCCAAGTCTTAATCCTCCGTGTACACTGGCCAAAAATTTGCTTTGACCTAAAGGGGAATAGTGCAGGGTAGAGTCCTCTTTCAGACAGGAAATAACTCCACAAAGGGAACTTTTAAAACTTTATTTAATTGAAGTAGAATGGATTGACAATATGGTATGAATTTCTGCTGTCCACCGAAGCGATTCAGTTATACATACACGTATTCTTTTTCATATTCTTGCCTGTTATGGTTTATCATGGGTATTGAATATAGTTCCCAATGTCATACATAAGATCTTGTTGTTTATCCATCTTATGTATAATAGTTTGCACCTGCTAACCCCCAAGTCCCGGTCCTTTGCTCCCCATGCCCTTCCCCCTTGACAACCACAGGTCTGTGCTCTATGTCTGTGAGCCGGTTTCTGTTTCATAGATGTGTTCATTTGCGTCACATTTTAGATTCCACGTATGTGACATCATATAGTATTTATCTTTATCTGACGTTACTTCACTTAGTATGAGAATCTCTAGGTCCATCCATGTTGCTGCAAGTGGCATGATTTCATTCTTTTTTATGGCTGAGTAGTATTCCCTTGTATACATGTACCACATCTTAATCCACTCATCTGTTGATGGACATTTAGATTGTTTCCATGTCTTGGCTATTGTGAGTAGTGCTGCTGTGAACATAGGGTGCATATTTTTTGAATTACAGTTTTGTCCAGTTATACACGCAGCAGTGGGGTTGCTGGATCACGTGGTAGTTCTATTTTTAGTTTTCTGAGGAGCCTCCATACCGTTCTCCCTAGCGGCTACACCAATTGACATTCCCACCAACAGTGTAAAAGGGTTCCCTTTTCTCCACACCCTCTCTGGCATGTCTTATTCGTGGACTTATTAATGGTGGCCATTCTGACTGGTAGCAGGTGGTACCCTGTGGTAGTCTGAATTGGCATTTCTCTAATAATTAATGAGGTTGGGCATCTTTTCATATGCCTGTTGGCCATCTGCATGTCTGCTCTCTCAAAGTGGGGCATGGAGAGCTTAAATCCCATGTTATCACCACAATCACCCCACTAACGGGGCTTGGAGGAAGACCTGCTTGTTTTTCTCTGAGCGATTTTAAGGACCAAGTTTGACCTCCTGGTCTTCACCGTTTGGGGCCAACATTTTTCTTGGACGGACCGTCAGAAATGTGGCCCAAGTACACCGTACACAGCATGGGCCCATCGTATAATCAAAGGGATGCTAAAGCAGAGATAATTTTCCTCTGATACCCGGAAGGCAAAGGGGCATGTGTATGCTTGCCGCTCAGCTGTATTTATAGTCTCTGCAAAAATCACTTCAAGAATGAACCATTGGGCCATTAAATAAACTCATTCCACCTGTCTAGCCGACACCTTTGGGGCATACTTATTTATTTACTTGCTTTTATTTTCTAGGGGATTCTCTGAGTTTGTAAATACCCTAGAGGCCAAATAAACAGTCTAAAGCCTTGTTGAGGGTGACTAGCGATTTTTGCGGGGCTTTATATTTGTGGTACCATTCTATGCACTCTACCCTATGGCATTTCTTTTAATACATACTGATGTATTTCTCACTAATTAAATACCTAAAGATGGCATTTGAACAGCATAAAATTTGCACTCACCACCAAAAGCAGTGCCCTTCCTCTCTATGGCCTGCCTAACAAAAAGATGGTATGGCAGAGTTTGCTCTCGCAATTTTTTAAATAACAGCTGTTCTGCCACTTATTCCAACGAGAATATGCTGCCCGTTATAATGTTTGCAAACAACAAAACAACTTGCTGATGGCCTGAAAGCATTAACATGTTAAAATGGTCTATTAGATCATTTTTTTTCCATTAGATCATTTTTTTTCCAAGCATGCCCTGTAGCCTAGAATTTTACATGTGTGTGATTCTTTGTGGAAATAAATTGGCAAGGGGTGCTAGGGGTTATCTCATGCATGGTTCATCAGTATCCTTTTCCATAGCAGTTATCTTTAAAAGCATGATACTATATGAGGAAAATCGGATAGGAATCTTTCTAGATGGAACTTCAATTCCCAACATGTGTCTGACAATCACGAGACTCTTTCTTTTCTCCTCTGAAACAAGGCGAACGTATGTCAGAGACACCCTTAAACGTTCCTCCTTCTGGCCTGTGGTTATTCTGTAATAATGCATGATTTCTCAAGAGTAAATATATTATTTAGACTCGTTGCGACTCCAAAGCCACCAGACACTTTGTTGTGACTGGTGTAACAAATATCACAGGCCGTGGAAAATAAATTTTAAAAACTTATCTTCTTTGCTTCTTTTCGTTTACTTTCACTCTTAGCCAGCTGGGGCCGCCGTAACAAAGTACCATGGACTGGGGGCTTAAACAACAGAAATGTATCGTCCCCCAGTCCTAGCGGCTGGTGGTCTTGCATCAGCGTGCCTGCTGAGCTAGTTTTTCCTGAAGCCTCTCTCCTGGGCGCGTCTCCTGTCCTCATGTCCTCACAGAATCGTCCCTCTGTGTGTGTGTCTGTGTCCCGACGTCCTCTTATAGGGACACCAGCGCTGTTGTATTAAGATGCATCTTAATGCCTTCATTTACATCAATTACCTCTTAAAAGACCCCACCTCCAAATCTAGTCCGTTCTGAGGTCTTGGGGATTAAGACTGCAACAGCTGACTTTTGGGGGCGGGCAGGTGGGGGTGGGCACACGGTTCAAGCTGCAACAGCCCTGCAGTGCAAAGCACGAAGGCACAAGTCAGTCCCCACTCTGCAGACATTGGCAAGGTTCCTTGCTCCCACCTGAAGGCCCCGAATGTACCTGAGCCACTCAAAGCATCTTCCGAAGATTTATGCGACTCAGATTGCAGAGCGGGGTAGTCTTTCTGCTCATCCCGTTTCTTTGTTTCAGGGATTTTGGCTTCTCCATGGCAAGGAGCGGATGAGTCAGCTAGCCAGATGGATTCCTTTTTTCTTTCTTTTTTTTTTTTAGGGCCATAGCCGCAACATATGGAAGTTCCAGGCTAAGGGTGGGCAGCCACAGCAACCTTAGACCCAAGCCACATCTGTGACCAGTGCAGCTGGTGGAAATGCTGGATCCTTAACCCACTGAGTGAGGCCAGGGATGGAACCCACATCCTCATGGATACTAGTCAGGTTCTTAACCTGCTGAGCCACAATGGGAACTCCAGGATTTCATACTATGATGTTTCAAAGCCTAATGCAATGGAGGCAGGACCTGGGGATCCTGTTAGGATGTAGGTTCAGATTTGATACCTCTAGGCTGATTCTGCCTCTCAAACAAGCTCCTAGATGAGACTAAGGTGGTCCAAGGTCTGTATCTTGCCTGGGGGAAGAGTGTAGCAATTTATGTGGCATGTTGGGCTCTCTGAAGATCTGAAAATATTTTGGGGAGGTCCTACTGACAAACCCATTTTGTCCTGCCCACCCCCCATCCCAATTTTAATGGAATTGGTTTGTTGGCAGGGTGTGGAAAGGCCAACATCCAGACTAAAAGCCCAACCCTTGGAAATCTGTCTCCTGTGGATTTTGGCAAGTTATTCAATATTTTTTGATCCCCCTTTTGTCCTCTGTGACATGGAGTGCACATTAAAAATACCCACCTCTACACCTGAAAATAACACAGTACTGTAAATCAACTACATATCAACTCAAAATAAAAACAGGAGTTCTCATTGGTGCTCAGTGGGTTAAGAACCTGACAGAGTCTCCATGAAGATACAGGTTCAAATCCCGGCCTCACTAAGTGGGTTAAGGATCTGGCATTGCTGTGGCATAGGCTAGTAGCTGCAGCTCCAATTTCACCCCCTAGTTTCAGGAACTTCCATATGCTGAAGGTGTGACTGTAAAAAGGAAAAAAAAAGTAAAGAAAGAAAAATACCCACTTCAAAGTTGTCATGAGAAGTATTGCACGTAATAGTTATAAAGTTACTTTTTTAATCTTATGTTGAGACATGAATAACTATTTGCTCTTATTCCTTAAGACTTTATTTCTTGCTCTTGATATCATCATGTTCATTTCTCTGAATGATAAAATTTTCCTGGGGATATTTATAAGAAAAACTAAATGATGAACTAAAACCTGAATATGCTTAAAGAGAAGCAATTTAAGGCTGTCTTCATAATAGGATTGATACTATTTATGCAACAACATATTAAAATTGAACACACAAAAAAATCGTTTTAAATATCCAATGTGTCATTCTTTGTGTGTGGTAGTTTTCAGGCTTAATGTGATATGAACATTTTGAAGGAAGTCCAGTCTTTGGTTTATGGTATTAAAGAGTTGGCTTTTTCCACTTACTATATTATACAGACTTATCTACCTAATGTACTTACCCGTACAGAGAACCAAGGGGAGGACAGAAAAAAGCTATTGTTTTAATGAAAGTAAATACATCTGATTAGTATTTAAAATTCTGTGCCCCATTTAAAATCTTTAAACATGTTTTATTTTAGCTATTTTAGTGGTGAAGCAAACTGCTATATCCATACTACTATAGCCACTGAGTGGAATACTACGCAGCAATAAAAAAGAAACAGTTTATTGATACATGTAACTACTTGGATGAACCCACGGGGAATTATGCTGAGTGACAAAAGCCACTTCCAAGAAGTTATATTTTGTGGCGTTGCATTGAAATGACAGAATTATAGACTTGGAGAACAGATGAGTGGTGGCCAGGGGTTAAGAGAGGGATGGAAGGTTGGAGGGAGGCGGGTTGGTTATTTAAGTAATGAAAAGGTTCTAGGAAGTCCCTGTGTGGCGCAGTGGGTTAACGATCCAGCAATGCCATAGCTGTGACACAGGTTGCATGTGTGGCTTGGGTTTGATATTTTGACAGCTAATGTCATTATTCAGGCTGGGAAATCACCATGTAATTTTGCAAGATGTTACCACTGGACGGAGGGTGCATAGACCTTTATTATTTTTTATACTTGAATCTGCATTTGTTTCAAAATTTAAAAGCTTAGGAGTTCCCGTCGTGGTTCAGTGGTTAACGAATCTGACTAGTAACCATGAGGTTGCGGGTTCGATCCCTGGCCTTGCTCAGTGGGTTAAGGATCCGGCGTTGCCGTGAGCTGGGAATTTCTACTTGCTGCAAGGGTGACCAAAAAAAGAACAACAACAACAACAAAAAGACAGAATGAATAAATATACTTTTTATAACCCTGAGAGAAAACAAATATTATCTTGTATTTCTGTTCATTCTAATTGAATTTTTACAGGTAGTCTATTGATTGTATTTTTTTAACTTTTAATTAAGCTTTTAAATTTTGTCTTTTTTTTTTTTTTTGTCATTTTGGGGCCGCACCTGCAGCATGTGGAGGTTCCCAGGCTGGGGGTCTAATCGGAGCTACAGCTGCCAGCCTATGCCACAGCCACAGCAACGCGGGATCCGAGCCACATCTGCAACCTACACTACAGCTCACGGGTGAAGCCAGATCCTTAACCCACTGAGCGAGGGCCCCAGTTGAACCCGTGTCCTCATGGATACTAGTGGAATTTGTTAACCACTGAGCCATGACGGGAACTCCGTGTATCATTTTCTTCTAATAATATCAAATCTGCTCCTCTGCCTACATCTTTTATTACTGTTTCATGGGTTAGAAGTTCCCTTTTAGTAACAATCTGAGCACCATCTGGAGAAGACTATTAAGGCGAAAATGGACATAAGGAGTTCCCACTGTGGCTCAATGGGTTAAGAACCCGACTAGTATCCATGAGGACACAGGTTCAATCCCTGGCCTTGTTCAGTAGGTTAAGGATCCAGTGTTGCCCTGAGCTGTGGTGTAGGTTGCAGATGTGGCTCAGATCCAGCATTGCTGTGGCTGTGGTATAAGCTGGCAGCTGCAGCTCTGATTCAACCCCTAGCCTGGGAACTTCCATATGCCGCAAATGTGGCCCTAAAAGCAAAAAAATAAAAGGTGGGGGGACATAGATTTGCAGAAAGGCAGCTAGAGATATACATATATATTTGAACTCAACTTTTAAGATCAGTTTAAAAGTTTGCCAACTGAAGTCTGTTCTGCAAAAGTGCATCTTGAAACATTTCTCTTCCATCGGCTTCCAAATTCCTTCTAGCCTTTGGGATTTTCCTTGTAGCGTGTGGGTGTATTTTGTTCGGCTCCAAATACAACAAGGACATCTGATATTTTATTTGTACCATCATCTCTCGCCCTTTCTCTAGTACAAGACTCACACAGGTCCGTTTAACTTCCTTTTAGGTCTCAGGAAGGAAATTACATTTTTTCTCTTTTGAATGACAACTTGTCAGGTCAACACAAAGTCTTCTCAAGCCCCTGGGGACGACACAGAAGCTTCTTGCATTTTGGCTTCACAGGCAGATACCAAATGATTCTTTTTGCCTTGGTTTGTCAACGTTTGAAATTTGAGTCTGTGTCTTGGGATAGGCGGGCGGCGGGGGGGAATTTGAAAGCACGATAAAGTTTAGGGGAGAAAAAAGAATTATGAATGTATTTTTCTGGGAATAAAATATAACTTAGTGAGACATTCAGTTTTATCATTGGATCATATCAAAATTGAGGAAAGAATGGAAAGATTAGAAATAGTCTGTCTGCTCAAGGGTTTTCTTCTTTATCTCACAGTCTCTCACTTTCAACTGAGTCCAACGTGACAGTGTCTCTGGCCTCCGGTGATTCTTCTAGAAGTAACGTGGTTACTTTTGTATCAGCGATGTTTTTAATGCTAGCGGTTATGACCATTTATTGATGGATTGATTCTTCATCTATGCTGGATGGGATCGTGTAGACAGGCAGACGACCTTATTTGCAAATAGGACCACTGCCGTCCTAAATGGTTCAGATGAGGTCTTACTAGAGTAAGGTGGAGGCTTCCAGTGTGCTTGGTGTCCTTATAAAAACAGGAAATCTGGACACAGAGACACATCTATGTTACAGCTAAAAACTAGTTACAACAGTCTCCAGGATGTTAAACCCTGCCTCCACCCATGAACTTGCTCTAACCAGCTTTGCTGAGCTCTTCTTGCTTAATGGTCTTTGTTACTAAGGGTTACTTTCTAGTTGGAGTTCTGTTGCAACTGGTGTTTTATTTTCTTGTGACCCCAGCACCCCTCCCGTTGTGAGCCATCTTCGCTGCAGAGAAAAAGTCAAGGAACCATCACCCCAAAAACCACCAGGAACCGTCCCTGGGGGAGTTCCCGTGTGGTCTGCTGGGTTAAGGATCTGGTGTTGTTGCACCTGTGGCACGGGTTTGATCCCTGGCCTGGGAACTTCCACCTGCCCTGGGTGAGGCAAAAAAAAAAGCAAAAAATGAAAACGTGTCACCGGACCACCTAATGCTGGTCTTGATGAAGCTGAAATAGTCTCTGGGGGGAGAAGACGGCAGGCCCCCTCGTCCTTCTCAACAGCCCGGGTTTGGAGCTGAACCTGCTGGAGCCCTCGCTGTCCCCTCTCAAGGGGAGGACACAGTTTGGAGGTGCTGGCCTGCTGGGGCCTCCTCTGCCTGGCAGAGCAGTTGAGCGGCTCTTTCTGCTTCGCCCCAAACTCTGTGTCTGAGTCCTCAGCGGTGCGGGTGCGCAGGGGCTGGATTTTGGCTACACGCGTGTGGCAGACGAGCACGTGGAGACGGGGTGTTCCCCACACGCCGGGGAGCTGGCAGAAGCGCGGAGACGGGCAAGGAACAGGCCCTTCCCGAGAGGCTCCGAGGGGCCCGTGGTCCTGGTCCCGCCCGCGCCTCGACCTTGGACGTGCGGCCTCCGGCATCGTGAGAGCCTGAACGGCTGTGGTTTCGGCTGCCCTGCTCTGTGACTCTCTGTCGCGGCTGCTGGGAAGCGAAGAGGACGACTTCAGAAAATAGCCGCTGTGACCACGGGGATTGTACGTGGGGGCCGTGGACCGAAAAACCAGTTATCTTCTAGGCTGGCTGTGCATCTCTCTGTCTGTACCGGGGTGTCCCGGCCCCCAGCTGGGAAGCTCTGGACCAGACAGATGGACCGACAGGCTCTCTCCAGCCAAGGCCGGTTTTCGACCTCAGCCCTGGGGACACTGGAGGTTGGCTCACTCTTGGTGCCTTAATGGCACGTCTTCACCAGCGTCCCCGTCTTGACCTCTGAGATGCCAAGAGCAAGCCTGTAAGGGACAAATAAAAATGCCTCCTAGGGAGTTCCCGTTGGGGCGCAGCGGAAATGAATCCGACTTGTGTCCATGGTGGGATCCCTGGCCCTGCTCAGTGGGTTAAGGATCCCAGGCTGCCCTGAGCTGTGGTGTAGGTCGCAGACGCGGCTTGGATCCAGTGTTGCCATGTGTGTGGTGCAGGCCGGCAGCTGCAGCTCTGACTCGACCTCTAGCCTGGGAACTTCCATATGCTGCGGGTGCGGCCCTAAAAAGCAAACAAAAGAAAGAAAAGTCTCCCAGATCAACAACAAGGTCATGTTGCAAAGCGCAGAAACCGTGTTCAATATCTTGTAATAACATATGAGGGAAAAAGTTTTTTAAAAGAACATAGATATGAATACATATATATAAAGGTAAAAATTTTTTTAAAAGAACATATATATATAAATATATATAAAGGTAAAAAATATTTTAAAAGAACATATATATAAATACATACGTATAAAGGTAAAAATTTTTTTAAAAGAACATATATATATATATAAATATATATAAAGGTAAAAAGTTTTTTAAAAGAGCATATATATAAAGGTAAAATTTTTTTAAAAGAACATATATATATATATAAAGGTAAAAAGTTTTTTTAAAGAACATATATATAAATACATATATATAAAGGTAAAAATTTTTTAAAAGAACATATATATATAAATATATATAAAGGTAAAAATTTTTTAAAGAACATATATATAAATACATATATATAAAGCTAAAAATTTT
>PVHT021183672.1:4002246-4017234 GCA_004024745.2 Catagonus wagneri
GTAAAAATTTTTTAAAGAACATATATATAAATACATATATATAAAGCTAAAAATTTTTTTAAAAGAGCATATATGTTAATATATATATAAAGGGAAAAAATTTTTAAAGAATATATATATGAATATGTATATAACCAAATCATTTTGCTGTATACCTGAAACTAACTCAACATTGTAAATCAAATATACTCCAAGAAAAAATTTAAAAAAGTAAAAACGTAGCAATATTACAGATTATTTAGGTATACATTAGAATAAAAAAGGGAGGGAGGGAAGAAGGAAGGAAGAAAGGAAGGAAGGAAGGAAAGGAGGAAGGAAAAACAATGCCTCTAGACTTTGCAGTTATCTTCTGCAGGGGACAAAACCCACCCCGATAAAACCACTGCTCTGTGTGACTATGTCTGAGCAAAACTTTTCATATGCAAACGTATTTCTCTTGTTCTTATTAACACATCCACACTGGTTCTTGAGAGCTATTCAGAGCAAAACAATGCCTGCTTCTCTTCAGCTGTCTCTAAATAGCCAGTGTTTGTTCTTCGTGGAATTATGTAAGGACTGTCTATTTACAGACATTAATGCCTTGCTCTATGATAGTAAGTCGGCTATTAAAATATTTTGAAAGAATAATCAAAGAGTTCCCTGATGGCTCAGCAGATGAAGGATCCAGCCTGGTCACTCCTATGGCACAGGCTTAATCCCTGGCCTGGGAACTTTGTTTGCTGTGAGCATGGCCAAAAAACAACAAAAAAAAAATGCTCAAACCAAAATCAATTGGCCAATCAACACATAAGAAAATAATTATGATGGAGTTCCCATCATGGCTCGGTGGGTTGAGAACCCGACATCGTGTCCACACGGATTCACGTTGGATCCCTGGCCTTGCTCAGTGGGTTAAGGATCCAGTGTTGCTGCAGTAACATCAGATTCAGCGTTGCTGTGGCGGTGGCCCAGGCTGGCGGCTGCAGCTCTGATTCGACCCCTAGCCCAGGATCCAGCCAGATGCAGCTGTAAAAAGAAAAAAGAATCATTTCTGAAAAGCATGTAGTAACTAGTTGATGTAGGGTTCACCCTATCTTAATTTTAAAACCTTAAGTATCTTAAGTGATTTGAAGTAAGTATGACCTTTTTTTTTTTTTTGGCATATTTTGGGCCACACCTACGGCATATAGAAGTTCCCAGGCTAGGGGTGAAATTGGAGCTGTGGCTGCCAGCCTGCACCACAGCCATAGCAACACCAGATCTGAGCTGCATTTCTGATGTACACTGCAGCTCATGGCAACACCGGATCCTTAACCTACTGATCCAGGCCAAGGATCAAACCCGTGTCCTCATGTTTACTAGTCGGGTTCATTACCACTGAGCCAAGGCGGGAACTCCTAAACTAAGTAGGATTTTTAAACAGTACCCAAAGAGACCATGTAAAGGGATTTTGCTTGGATCAATAATAACAATTTCAGCATCCAAAGCAACCCAGTGACAACCAGATCGATATGAACCATGGCTTTAGTTTGATAGTAATGGGTGACTTACTGGGTTCATGCTATGGGGGAACTCAATTTAAAAGTTGGGGAGAGGAGTTCCCTTCGTGGCTCAGTGGTTAACGAATCCCACTAAGAACCATAAGGTTGTGGGTTCGATCCCTGGCCTTGCTCAGTGGGTTAAGGATCTGGCGTTGCCGTGAGCTGTGGTGTAGGTTGCAGATGCGGCTCGGATCCCGCGTTGCTGTGGCTGTGGCGAAGGCCAGCAGCTACAGCTCCTGTTAGACCCCTAGCCTGGGAACCTCCATATGCTGCGGGTGCAGCTCTGGATAAAGGCAAAAAGACAAAAAAAAAAAAAAAGTTGGGGAGAGCTTTTCTGTCCGCATGTTCAAGGCCATTACTAATGAACACTAGCAACTGTGTAATGATAGAAATTTGTAAGGCATTCCTTTCAGCGTCTTTTTTTTCCTGTGGGTTTTCACGAATTGGATGATAAGCTGTAATTTCTGGTTTCATGTCACACTAAAAGTATATGCCGTCTATATAATTAGTAATAAGTTGTTCTTCCATCACCTCCGTGGAGAGAAAGCCATCTACGCGTGTGCTATTTTCTCGTGCTGTGATAATGGATCCTTTTGTTGGTTACAGAGCACAGATACCAGCACCCGAAAGGGAAGGAGGTCACGTCCTGTTTACTGGAGGACATTACCCTCCGGCATGACTGTGGCAATTAGCTATGGATGGGCTGGAAAACAAAGAGTTAAAAATTCGTCTTGCCGTGTTTTTTTTTCTTTTTTAACTTAATGGATTTTATTACAATTATAGGTGTACGTAAATCATCACAAGTCAATTTGATAGATTTTGTGTCTCAAACCCACAGTACATCCCCCCACCCCCCAGATTGTCTTATTTGAAAAACCAAGGTTTTCCAAAGTCTGTGAGTCATTCTCTCTTCTGCAGAGAAGTTCATTGTGTCTTCTTAGTTTCCACATGTAAGCGGTAGCATTGGGTGTGGCTGTCTAATTGTCTGACTGGTTTCACTTCGCATGATAATTTCTAGGTCCATCCATGTTGCTATAAATGTTGGTAATTTGTTCCTTTTAATGGCTGAGTACTATTCCATTATGTGTTTGTACCATATCTTCCCTATCCACTCCTCTGTCGATGGGCATTTAGGTTGTTTCCACGACCCGGCTATTGCATAGAGTGCTGCAATGAACATTGGAGTGCATGTGTCTTTTTGAGTCATGGTTTCCTCTGGATAGATGCCTAGGAGTGGGATTGCTGGATCAAATGGTAATTCTATTTTCAGTTTTCTGAGGAATCTCCATACTGTTTTCCACAGTGGCTGCACCAATTTGCGTTCTCACCAACAGTGTAATAGGCTTCCTTTTTCTCCACACCCTCTCCAGCACTTATTGTTTGTAGACTTTTTGATGATGGCCATTCTGGCTGGTGTAAGGTGGTACCTCATAGTGGTTTTGATTGGCATTTCTCTAATGAGGAGCGATGTTGAACGTCTTTTCATGTGTTTACTTGCCATCTGCATGTCTTCTTTGGAGAATTGTCTGCCTAGATCCTCTGCCCATTTTTGGATGGGGTTGTTTGTTTCTTTGGTGTTGAGCTGTAGGAGGTGTTTGTAAATTTTGGAGAAGAATCACTTGTCAGTCGATTCATTTGCAAGTATTTTCTCCCATTCTGTGGGTTGTCTTTTCATTTTGTTTAGGGTTTCCTTAGCTGTGCAGAAACTTTGAAGTTTAATTAAGTCCCATTTGTTTATTTCTCTTTTTATTGTCCTTACTCTGACACATGGATCTGAGAAGATGTTGCTATCATTTATGTCAGAGAGTGTTTGGCCTTTGTTTTCCTCTAAGAGTTTTCTAGTATCTGGTCTTATATCTAGATCCTTAATCCATTTTGAGTTTATTTTTGTGCATGGTGTTAGGAAGTGTTCTAGTTTCACTTTTTTACATGTGGCTGTCCAGTTTTCCCAGCATCACTTATTGAAGAGGCTGTGTTTTGACCAATGTGTATTCTTGCCTCCTTTGTCAAAGATTAGTTGACTATAGATGCATGGATTTAATTCTGGGCTTTCTATCCTGTTCCACTGATCTACATTTCTGTCTTTGTGCCAGTACCATATGGTTTTGATGACTGTAGCTTTGTAGTAGAGTCTGAAGTCAGGGAGCCTGATTCCTCCAGTTCCATTTTTCTTTCTCAGGATGTCTTTGGCTATTCTGGGTTTTTTGTGTTTCCAAACAAACTTCAAAATATTTTGTTCTAGTTCTGTGAAAAATGTCCTTGGTAATTTGATAGGGATTGCATTGAATGTGTAGATTGCCTTGGGTAGTATAGTCATTTTAATAATATTGACTCTTCCAATCCAAGAGCATGGTATGTCTTTCCACCTGTTCATGCCTTGCCGTCTGTTTTTGAAGCACGAGCAATCTGTACAATTTCTACCCAGGGCAAGAAGATTTTATCGCATACACCCACATTTTCCAAAATTGTAAAGCATCCTCTTATGTCTTTTTTTCTGACGTTTGCATGGATATTATATTCCATGTGCTGGCATGTGATTGTTACGGACGGGGAACATAAAGACATTTAAAGTCAGTGTGTTTCTCTTATTATCACTCAGTTGTTTACTTAAGATTATTAACTTGTCAGGTCACCCATATTAGTCAAGTGGTACTGATCTATTAGTGAGTTCCTGGGGTGGTACAGCTGAAATGAATCCGACTAGTGTCCATGAGGTTGCAGGTTCAATTCCTAACCTCGCTCAGTGGGTCAAGGATCTGGCGTTGCCAGGAGCTGTGGTGGAGGTTGCAGACGTGGCAAGGATCCTGCATTGCTGCAGCTGTGGTGCAGGCTGGCAGCTGCAGCTCCTCCTCAGCCCCTAGCCTGGGAACTTTCATATTCCAAGGGTGCAGCCCTAAAAAGCAAAAAAAAAAGAAAAAGAAAAAAAGAGAGAGAGAGAAATCTTATATATTAGTAATATGCACATTTAAAACAAAAACAAGTTCTACAAAAGATCAGTTCCATGCAAACAATATTCCTCCTTGTACATTGTTAACAATTAAATCTATACTTTTCCAAGTTCATTTGGTATTAAAAACAACATATAACAATCATAGAAGCAAAAGAAACACTGACGCAAAAGAAAAATTGATATGTTCTCATTTGGCACTTTTACGTGATTTCATTCAAGCCAGCATTCTGATTTATTTTCAGATCTGGGTCTGCTGAGTTACAATTCTTTTCAAACCAGAGAGGTGTCTATTTAGATCTCTGCAGGCTGCATCCAGAAGAAATCTCTCATAAAAGCAGAATTTCAGATGATTCCATTTTCAACTACCTATGTGAGGAAGGAGGTGCCTTTTGTGAGGTTCCATGATCGCTTTGCAATGCGAGGAAACTTTTCCAGTTTCCACTTTGTCTGTTAGAAGTTCTGGAATATGAGACTTTGAAAGACCAAAGCTACTCTGCCATTGCTTTTGCAGGAACTTTGCCCCCTGGACCCACCCTTATTTTTCTCGCTCAACCCAAATCATGCAACCAAACCATCTCTCCTGTCTTGAAGCTCATTCTTTTAAGGTGATTCCCAAACAGCCTGGCCTGCTTCCACCACCTTAAAATTTGATCAGTGAAATTAATAACAAAAGGAAACTTCCTTCAACATCCCCGCCCTACCTTCAGGCATCTCATGCCTCAGAAAACTTACCAAAGTATCCTTCTCATTTTGTTTTGTTCTTTTTAGGGCCACACCTGTGGCATAGGGAAGTTCCAAGGCTAGGAGTCAAATCAGAGCTGCAGCTACCGGCCTGCACCGCAGTCACAGCCACGGCAGGTCTGAGCCCTGTCTGCAACCTACACCGCAGCTCATGGCAACGCCAGATCCTTAACCCACCGAGTGAGGCCAGGGATCGAACCTGTGTCCTCATGGGTACTAGTCAGGTTCGTTACTGCTGAGCCCCTGTGGGAACTCCCTCATTTCAAAATGTCTCTGTCAAGGCTTGCATTAATGACTTTTACTGGTTTTCTTTTCCTATGGTTATTGTGAAATTTGTATTTCCCACCTACAAGTATCTAGATGTCTCCAAAAAGTCAGCTTTTCCAGGTGTCCTAACCCAAAGAGGAATATTCTGTGGCTGGTATCTGGAAACCCAAGTTATATGGAAACGATGAGATCTCTTGGGTTAACGTAAGTGTATTTTTTTGAAGTTTTATTGAAGTCTAGTTGATGTACAAGGTTGTGGTCATTTCTGCTGTACAGCAAAGAAATTCCGTGATCCATGTGCACACATGCTTTCTCTTTCAGACTCTTTTCCCGCAAAGATGATCACAGAATGCTGGGTAGAGGTCCCTGTGCTGGACAGCAGGTCCCCATTGGTCAGTCACTCCTTAGACCTCAGTGTGCGTGTGCCAGTCCCACACCCCCAGTCCATCCCTCTCCCAGCCTGTCCCCTTTGGTGACCATAAGTTGGTTTTTGAATTCTGTGAGTCTGTTTCTGTTTTGTAAATAAGTTCATTTGTATCATTTTTATTAGATTCCACATAGAAGTGATATCATAGGATACTTGTCTTTCACTGACTTAACTTCAGTTCGTATGATAATTTCTAGGTCCCTCCATGTTGCCTCAAATGGCATTAATTCATTTTTTATGGCTGAGTAATATTCCATTGCGTATATGTACTATATCTTCTTTACCCACTCCTCTGTTGATGTACCTTTAGGTTTATCTGTATCTTGGCTACTGTAAATAGTGCTGCAATGAACATTGGGGTGCAGGCATCTTTTCAACCTATGATTTTCTCCAGATGGACGCCCAGGAGTGGGATTGCTGGATCATAGGATAGTTCTATTTTTCAGTTTTTTCAAGTAACCTCTGTACTGTTTTCCATAGTGGTTGTACTAGTTTACATTCCCACCAACACTGTAGGAGGGTTCCCTTTTCTCCATTTGTTATTTGTAGGCTTTTCATGATGGCCATTCTAGCTGGTTTAAGGTGGTACCTCATAGCAGTTTTTTTTTTCTTTTCTCTTTTAAATTTTGTGGCCACATCCATGGCCTATGAAAGTTCCCTGGGCCAGGGACTGAATCTAAGCCACAGCTCTGATCCATATCACAGCAAAGCCAGATACATCTAACCCACCATGCCAGGCTGGGGAATCAAGCCTTCTCTCTACAGTGACCCAAGCTACTGCAGTCAGATCCTTAACCTACTGTGCCACAGTGGGAACTCCACCTCAGAGGAGTTTTGATTTGCATTTCTCTAATAATTAGCAATGTTGAGCATCCTTTCATGAATTTTTTGGCCATCTCTGTGTTTTCTCTGGAGAAATGTCTGTTTGGATCTTCTGAACATCCTTTTGATTGGGTTGTTGTTTTTGTTTTTTAAGATATATTTTATTTTACTTTTTTCCATTTTTGGCAACACCCGTGTCACATGGAATTTCCCGATCCAGAGATGGAATCCAAGCCAGAACTGTGGTGAGGCTGGATCCCCAGTGCCCTGGCCCAGGCTGGGGATCAAACCAGAAATTCCACAGAGACAAGCTGGATCATCAGACCACTGTGCCACAGTGGAAACTCCGGTTTGTTTTTTTCATATTGAGCTACCTGAGTTTTTTGTATATTTTAGAGATCAATCCTTTGTCAGTTGCTTCATTTGGAAATATTTTCTCCCATTCTGTGGATTGCCTTGTAATTTTGTTACGGTTCCCTTTGCTGTACAAAAGCTTTTAAGTTTAATTAGGTCCAATTTGTTTATGTTTGTTTTCATTTTTATTACTCTTGATATGGATCTGAAAAAGATATTGCTGGGGTTTATGTCAGAGAGTGTTTGACCTATGTTTTCCTCTAAGAGTTTTATAGTATCTGGTCTTAAATTTAGATCTTTAATCCATTTTGAGTTTATTTTTATATGTGGTGTTAGAGATATATAACATTAGTGTTCTAATTTCATTCTTTTTCATGTAGCTGTCCAGTTTTCCCAGCACCACTTATTGAAGAGACTGTCTTTTCTCCATTGTATATTCTTGCCTCCTTTGTCTTAGATGAATTGACCATAAGTGTGTGGCTTTATTTCTGGGCTTTCTATCCTGTACCGCTGATCTGTATTTCTGTGTTTGTGTCAGTGCCATACTGTTCCGAAGACTGTAGCTTTGTAGTATAGCCTAAAGTCAGGGAGCCTGCTTCCTCCAGTCCTGTTTCTCTTTCTCAGGATTGCTTTGGCTGTTCAGGTCTTTTGTGTTTACATACAGACTTATTTATTTTTTCTAGTTCTGTGAGAAATACCATTGGTAACTTGATAAGGATTGCATTGAAGCTGTCGATTGCCTTGGGTAGTAAAGTCAGTTAGGAAATATTGATTCTTTCAATCAAAGGACATTGTCTGCCTTTCCATCTCTTTGTGTCAGCTTCGATTGCTTTTGGCAGCATCTTATTTTTTCAGAGTACAAGTCTTTTGCCTCCTTAGGTAGGTTTATTCCTAGATATTTAATTCTTTTTGATGAGATGGTAAATGGGATTGTTTCCTTACTTTCTCTGTCTTTTGTTATTAGCGTATAGAAATGTGAGGCATTTCTATGTATTAATTTTGTATCCTGCAACTTTGCCAAATTCGTTCATGAGCTCTACTAGCATCTTTAGAATTTTCTATGTATGTTATGTCATCTGCAAACAGCGACCATTTTTCTTCTTCTTTTCCAATTTGGATTACTTTTAATTCTTTTTCATCTCTGATTGCCTTGTCTAGGACTTCCAAAACTATGTCGAATAAAAGTGGAGAGAATGGACATCTTTGTCTTGTTCCTGATCTTGGCAGAGGTTCCTTCAGTTTTTCACCATAAATGTATTTAAACGTTCACTAGAGTTAAAGGGTTTATACAGATGACTTAGCAGATGGCTAGAAGCTGTCCCCTTTGCTCAAACAAGAACCTAGAATCCAGCAATATCTCCGAAAAAGTCACTCATCTCCATGAGTATACGCTCATGGAAAAATAATTTTCTAGCCATCTCCAAATCCATCCCCACAGGTGACTTCTGAAATGTTCTCTTCTTGGACACGAGCAGATCGTTGCGACCCATGATCTCCTCCTAGGTGTGCCAGGAATGTCTCCTAGGTATGTGTATTCGCCAGCATGGTTCAGGGTATTTCTAAGCTCATTATAGTTCTGAAGCCATTAACATTTTTAGTGTTAAGGAGAGCCGGCATCTCCCTAACAGGTAGCTACATTGGAAAAGAAAATTATAGGGTGTTCAAGAAAAGAACCTGGGGAGGTGGGGTGTCATTTGCTGGCTCAGAGGAGTTCAGGGGTGTCCAGATTCCTCTGATCCCACTGAAGGTCCACATCCCAGTGCTAAATCCTCTTGCTTTCCAGTGCATGGGACAATGTTCACTTAGGATATGTGTGATGATGTGAAGCCCATTCAGACACCATTCCAGCAAACTTGAGTCTCAGCATGTTTTCAGATTTGTCCTAAATCCGCCCTTGTCTTCAAGAGGAGAGCGAGCCTTTGGATGTAAAAAGCCCCTTGTCCTCTCACCATGCCCTGAGATAAGCTCTGACCTCAGTTGTCATCCCTTAGCCCTCTAGGACAGTTCGATCAGTCTGTGCATCTCGCTGTCTTTCTCACCAAACATTCCACCACCGCAGCCACGTGGTCTGCTGAAGCCTTGACTTCCACCCACATATCATCTTATGGGCTTCCAGCGCCCCATCCTATGGTACCAGAGGTTGAAACCCACCTGGGTGATAAACCATCACATACTCATCTTTCGCTGATAGTCTTTCATCTTCAACCACTCTGGGTACTCGTGTTTGCACTGGTCAGCATTCAACAGCACAGAATGCATATTGGCCAAAAATGATTTAACGAGAGCATTCAGTGGGTTACGTGATCCCCAGGAGAACTGAAGAAGCCAATCTTTGGTGTCCCAAGGATGAACTCTGGCCAGAATTACTTGATAGACACGGGCTATCGATGAAGCTGATGTTTCCTTTACTGCCAACAATCTGCCTAATCCCCTTCCATGATGCCCAGTTCAAATCAGGCCACACCTGCTGGCTTCTCAGTCAGTACCACGGAAGCTTTACACCTGCCTGTCTCATGCGCTGAGTCAGCTCTGGTCTCATATCTTATACAAATGCATTTAATGGAAAGGACTTAAAACTTTGACCCTTGCATGCAAGGCTGTCCAGAAAAATGCGCAGGTGGCTTTCTGGTCTTTCCTTAAGGAAGGATAACTAGAAGATGATGGTAATAAGTGTTGCGAGAGGTAACCCACATTTTCAGCCACAGGTTTCTTTTGCACTGTCGTTAACATGTCTGTTGATTCTCTGCGGAATCCAGGCACTCGTGACAAGTGACAGTGATCTAGGCTGGGGTTTATCTGGTCATGGCTTCCATAGCAATTGCCATTCAGACGCCGTCTCTTTATCTCTCCCAAGAAACAAATCAAGCAAATGTAGCCTCCTGGCACCTAGAATATAGCTGTTGTGTTGGCACATGCATTTGTTCCCTCTCTGCCTTTGCTTCATTCCCTATCTCGGTAAGTGACACCGTCTGAAAGACACCGACGCTTAGGTAGCAACGCCAACGTGACGTCTTCATCTCAGTAGCTTTCCAGTGTGCATCGATGCAGATCCGTGTGATTCTGATCTTCTCACTACCCCGTAATTCCTGCCTGTGGTTTCCGACATTGATGCCAATGGAAATGCCAACGTACAATGTGACAGTGTTCCAGATTTACGTGAGACCAGCGTTTGCCCGGGGTGATGACAGCTATGTATTCCCTGTTAGAGCAGACATAACAAAGGACCACAGACAGGGGCGCTTAAACAGCAGACCCTTATTTCTCCCTGTACGGGAGGCTGGAATCTGAGACCCAGGGGTGGGCAGGGCTGGTCCCTCCAGAGGCCTCTCTCCTGGGCGTGTCGATGGCCGTCTCCTTCCCGTGTCCTCACAAGGTTGTCCCTGTGTGTGTGTGGCTCCTGATTTCTTCTTTATTGGGGGAGAGCCACACCCGTGGCATATGGAGGTTCCCAGGCTAGGGGTCTAACAAGAGCTGCAGCCGCCGGCCTGCGCCACAGCCACAGCAACGCGGGATCCGAGCTGCATCTGCAACCTACACCACAGCCCATGGCAATGCCAGATCCTCAACCTGCTGAGTGAGGCCAGGGGTGGAACCCGCAACCTCATGGTTCCTAGTTGGATTCGCTTCCGCTGTGCCACAACGGGAACTCCCTGATTTCTTCTTATAAGGACCCCAGTCCTGTGGGGTCCCTAGTGACCTCATTAATTACCCCTTTAAAGGTCATATTTCTACACAGAGTCACATTTTAAGATACTGGGGATTAGCGTGAATTGAGGCAGGGGGACGCAATTCAGTTCATAACCTGAAACAAGAGGGGTCTGAACCCTCTGGGGAATATCCTCTTATCTTCTTTTGACCCAGATATAAAAATAAACTGATGGAGCTCCTCTCTTGCCTCAGTAGGTTAAGAACCTGACATAGTGCCCCTAAAGATGCGGGTTCAGTCCCTGGCCTCGCTCAGTGGGTTAAGGATCCAGCATTGCTACAAGCAGTGGTGTAGGTCACAGATGTGGCTTGGATCCAGTGTTGCCGTGGCTGTGGCGAAGACCTACAGCTACAGCTCTGATTTGACCCCTTGCGTGGGAACCGCCATAGGCTGTAGGCATGGCTGTAAAAAGAAAAAAAATTCAATGTGTGTGTGTGTGTGTGTGTGTGTGTGTGTATACTCTGCACGCTGGGCTGGCTTTCAGTGGTGACTGCAAGAGTGAGGGCTCCCCAGCTGACTACCTGCTAGCACCATTTTCCTGCAAAATTTGTCACCCAGCAGATTGATTGTTGCATAAAGTGTGGGCAACCGTCCATGCTACTGATAGGCTCTCTGGAAAGTCCCAGAGCTAATTAGACCGAACTCCCAAGGTTTCCTGCAGGGAATTCCATGCCGTCTTGCACACTCTAGTCATTTTGAATTAGGGCTGCTTGCTTTTATGCGGAATCCTCCTAGAAAATGTTTTCCTCACCTGGGGGGGCCTAGGGCTCATCCATCTTGGGCGATATCCATCAGAAACTGGATGTTCTTCAAGTCAGACAGAGAAAGACAAATGCACGGTATCATTTATAGGTGGAATCTAACCAAGTGATACAAAGGAACTTATTTGCAGACCAGAAACACACCCGCAGACACAGAAGAACAAGTGTATGGTTAGCAAAGGGGAAACATGAGGTGCATAATAAATTAGGAGTTTAGGATGAACAGATATACATTACTATGTATAAAACAGTTAAAAAAAAAAAACAACAAGGACCTACTCTATAGCACAGGGAACTCTACTCAATATCTTGTTGTAATAACCTGTAGTGGAAAATAATCTGAGAAAGTACAAAGTGTGTGTAAAAAAAATACATATATCCACCTGAATATATGAATAAGTGAAAATGCAGATATACATGTATATATACATATGAACGACTTTGCTGTACACTCGAAAGTAACACAACATTGTAAATCAGCAACCCTCCAATAAAAAGTTAAGAAACAATGAGTTCCCATCATGGCGCAGTGGTTAACGAATCCGACTAGGAACCATGAGGTCGCGGGTTCAATCCCTGGCCTTGCTCAGTGGGTTAACGATCTGGCGTTGCCACGAGCTGTGGTGTAGGTCACAGACGCGGCTCGGATCCTGTGTTGCTGTGGCTGCGGCGTAGGCCAGTGGCTACAGCTCCGATTAGACCCCTAGCCTGGGAAGCTCCATATGCCGCGGGTGCGGCCCTAAAATGACAAAAGGAGAAAAAAAATTTAAGAAACGAGATTAGAGGAGTTCCCAGGTGGCCTTGCCTTTAGGGAGCTGACTTTGTCATTGCTGTGGCTCGGGTTTGATCCCCTGGCCTGGCCTGGAAACTTCTATATGCCTTGGGCATGCCCCCCCCCAAAAAAAAACAAGGTAGAAAGAAGCTAGGTGTTCTACAGCCCAGTGAAGTAATGAACCTTGAACCTGCCATCATCAAGGGCAAGTGTCTGGGTGGCATTCAGGTACAAATCCTGCACAAGAGGAAATTGTTCCTGAGCCAAGAGGCGTTTTCCTGCATGGCCTCAAATCATATCACGGCCTCGTGGGGAGAAACCTGCGGTCAGGAGACAAAGGAAAATCATGCTTGTTTGCAACGGACGTGGGAACCCACAAGACACGCCGAAAGCATCTGCGTGAAGGCTGCTGGTAAGCATTTGGACCTGCTGGGATCCAAAATGATGGGACGTGAGAGAGAATATGGTGGTTAATGCTTTGCTGGAACAGAACGTGTTGTTCTTTGCTGTTTTGGCCGTTCTGTGGCATATGGAGTTCCCAGGCCAGGGATCAGATCCGATCCGAGATTGAGACCTGGCGTCGCAGCTGTGGCGATGCTGGATCCTTAACACAGCTCTCCAGGCTGGGGAACGAACTTGCATTCTGGCTCTGCAGAGGTGCCCCTGAGCTCGTTGCGCCACAGCGGGAACTCCAAAAGTATTGTTGTTTTTTTTTTTTTGAGTCCAGTAAAACCCAACCTCAACCAGAGAGGGGATAGCAGATTCTATGTGGAGGAGTAATAAGTAGACTACAGTGAGCTTTCCACTGGTCACAAAAAAGCCATAAATCCATAAAATCCAAGGGATGAGAGGGAATGTCAATAAAGAAATCTAGAATCCCTCTGCCCAACAGGATGGGTGGCGTCTCTGGAGCGCTGGGGCACAGGTTCAATCCCCAACCCGGCACAGTGGGTTAAGGATCCAGCATTGCCACAGCTGAGGCTTAGGTCACAACTGCCGCTGGGCTCCGATCTCTGGCCTGGGAACTCATGTGCCCCTGGGCGGCCAAAAAAGAAAAAACAAAAAAACGTGTGGACTAAATAACTGCACATCGCAGTTCCCGTCGTGGCACAGCAGAAAGGGATCCGACCAGTATCCATGAGGTTGCAGGTTCAATCCCTGGCCTCGCTCGGGGGATAAAGGATCCAGCGTTGCCATGAGCGGTGGTGCGGGCCGCAGACGAGGCTCGGATCCCGCGTTGCTGTGGCTGTGGTGTCGGCCGGCAGCTGTAGCTCCGATTCGACCCCTGGACCGGGATCCACATATGCCATGGGGCGGCCATAAAAGGAAAAAAAAAGAAATGTGTGGACTAAATAAGTGCACATTTACGCTGATACACATCAGCAGGGAAGTCTGTGTGCTCAGAAAAGATACATTGTACAAGAGCGTGGAACATGGGGTAAAATATATTTACACACTGAATAAACATAGTACCTGCAGTGTTGGTGTTCTCCAAGAAACCATGTTGAACTTGATCTCCTAGGACTTGTGTAATGGGAATGTACTGCTTTTCACTACCTTTATCTTTGCCTTTGTTCATTCCTTTCTCCATCATTCCCGCAGACAGACCGATGCCACCCATTCTGTCCTGAAAATGTCTTTCAAGCAAGGGAAAACCTGGGTGCACAGCTTGCGTAGCCAGACGTCCCGTGTCCCTGGGAAAACTCTGGTTTATACCCGCTGCTTCGGGATAAAATGTAATAGGTGCTCTTTCTGTCTCATGAAGGACCCTGTAGGCACCGTAAATTGTAAGTTCATTCTGTAGAAAAAGCCCAGGATTAACTGCCTCCATCCAAGTACTTGGAGTAGAAATGAAATGCCCTTGCTTTATCTGAGACCCACTCAGAGATGTCTTAGCCTTTCAAATTTAGTCACCCGTGCAGGCTGTAATTCCTCCTTGTTTATAATGGAGGTAAAACAATCAGAATGTAATGTGCACACACACACACACACATGCACGCATACACACACACACACATGCATGCACACACGCATGCACGTGCACACACATGCATGCACACACACACACACACACACAGAGACACGCATGCACACACACACACATTTCATTTCTCTTACCACCCTGCTGCTGAATAACTAAAGAAATTGGGTTGCAAAGAAGAGATCCTTCATTGTTTGACTGAACTGATCTAACCTCCATATTTTGAACAAAGGATGGCTCTTATTCCTTCCTCAAACCAGCACATCTTCGTCTTACTCACTGTTCTGGAAAGTATCACCACGAGCCATACATTTTTCAGTGTGAGGAATTCATCATTTTATCTCCCGCCCAAAGCAAGACAACACTTTTCAACTGTGTTCAAGAAAGGAAGGTCCTTTCAGTGTTACTTTTTTTTTTTTCCCCATTGCAGGGACATTGAGTCAAAACAGGAGGCCGTGTGTGAAATGATTCGTCCGAAAGAAGGTTTAATAAAACACGCTGCATGCACAATAGCACGGGTTTGGAAAGCTTTAGTGCGTATTTCTTTGACAATTTAATACCGAGTCCAGTTCCCCTGATTTCCACTCCCTCGCTTTTGAAAGTCAGACATGAATCACAGCGCTGGAAGCAATGATACCAATTAGTGAAGTTCAGTGACATGTTTTATTACTCTTCTTAGAAAAGAAA